>CAODLS011659577.1:0-20219 GCA_948243855.1 Flueggea neowawraea | reverse complement strand
GTCTTTATTGTTGATTTAGTAAGATTATTGTAACTGCTTTGGAAGATTACACATGATAAAACGTGATTTCAACAGATAAGGATATCAGATAATTACAATGAATTTTCAATAGTCTTATATCTCAATTTTAACCGATTTTTAGTGTTGGAGACAATTTTTGTACACTATTAATTCAATTTCTCCATTGTTAGTTGAGTTCTACAATGTTCATTTGTTAAAGTCTATGCTTTTGATATATTGGTGACAAACCAAAGAAAAAAAGAAGGAAATTTCCTACTTTTCTTCCAGCAAAAAACGTGATATTGGTTTCTCCATTTGAACCCCCCACATGGAATCCTACTATTATAGTGCCCATTGACTCGCTGTTTGATATTTTTTCCCCTTTTGCTATATAATTGACGGTAACTAATGGTGCCCAAGTCCCTTTCACGAAGGCCAGCATTTTGACCTCTTATTTACGTTGATAAAATTCAAGTTCACTTTTTTTACTATTCACGAGGTTTTTAGGTCTTATATTTTTACGATCCGTGTTCATTTGACGAATTTTCATTTACTCCGAAAGATACTGAAACTAATTTAAGAATATTTGCACTTTAAGAACTTAAATTTACAACTTTGAACAAATCCCTTAATCTGCTTAAAGTATTCATTACAATTTAAGTTAGGTATGTGATTTTTTTTGTGCACGTTACAGTTATTCAATTTGAGCGTCTAAGAGAGGTCATAGCGTGCATCACACGCTGGCTGCAGGCTCTTAGAAATGGAATATAATAGGAATATGCTTTCTAGCTAGGCGCCAAAACCATTGCACGTTGGTCGGTTTATTTTAATTGACAAAACGTCACGTTTATTATAAAGTTAATTCGAGTTTTAACTCATTTATCATACTGTTTTTTCGTTAAGTTCAATATTCATACTGTTGTACTCAAATTTATCAATTTCTAAATAACTTCACAATTGGAACATGTTTTTTTCCTTATTTTTAATATTACTGTGCAATCTCAACACCTAATTTCTTCATCAGCATATAGATCAATTATTGTTTTTCAGTACATACTTATTTTCTATATATTCAATTAATGTATTACTTACAATCTCAACACGTAAATTCATCAGTTTCGTTGCATGAATAAAATAGAGTAAATAAAATTTTTGATAATTGAGATGAATACTTAACAAATATTTTACTTTTAAATTCGACAACTAATTGAACTTTGAGTTTGCCGTATCAATTGAATAAAAAAACCTAACAAAAAAATGGAGGAGAATCAATTAGAGCCCTTATTAGATTTGGTGCAAACCGAATATTAGTTAAGTAAAAAAAATAAATATACTATATTGTCAATTTTTGATAAATCATTTTATTTATCCATGCTGAAGATCAAATTCACAATCTTTCAACATTGAAAATAACTTTAATATTAATGAACTACAACTCCATAAGTTATTATATAATAAGTAAATCCCTTAAAGGGTTAAAAAACATAACTAAAACATGTTTGATTAATTCACACAAACAAAAAAAATCTTCTTAATTGATTAAACCTAAAGATCTTCATTAAGTCAACTAACAACAACCGCCATTCACTCTCTAGTCCACATGAACCTAACAAGAATATTTATATTTTCATTAATGACATTTCTTTAAACATAGGGTGGCTTGTCCTCTGCATACTTGTTGACCTTTCCTTGAGTTATATAGTTGGTTTTCAAAGTGAAGCTTGACCCATAAATTGATTATTAAACTCTCCATTTAGAAGTCCATGATGGCATTTGGCCGAGAATATATGTTTTAAGAAGTTCTTAACCTTCTCTTGACGATGAGCGGACGAAATATAAAAATAAATTAAAGAAAGATAGGTTTTTACATTCCAAAAGGGTTGAATCTTGCTGCCTAAGGACGTGTCGTTGTGTTTTGCTGTTATTTGACTAATCTCAATTATTGATTTTGTTCCACCATGTGCCGCAGCCAACTGTTCATGGAGCTTAGAATCATCCCTCTTTTTTTAATTAACTTCTATTTTCTTAATAAAATTAGTTATTAATGAATCCTCTTGATTAGTTCAATAGAATTTGATTAGTTCTCGCATTATATCCTTGCCTTTTAAAAGATTATTCAATTTGGTCACTCCATGTATTCCCTTTTCATTCACTTTCTTTTTCCCGTATGAAATGTTCGTTAGAAGTTGATAATTGAATACAAGCAGTATGAAGAGACCTAAAAACCAAAGAGTAAGAACCAATGTAGGGTCTGAAGCTAATATAGGTCTAATTTCTGGCACAAAGCCGGCAAAAGATAGAGCTAAGCACTATACCACACAAGTATTAGACAGAAAACGAAGGGCCTCATCTACAGATCTTTTTCCTTAGTCATTCACTTTTGGCCTAATACATAATTTACCCACCAACTTACATGTTTTATTTGGTTGATACTTTAAACATTTCGGGTGTTTGACTAATCTGTTAGATCATGGGTGATCAACATGAAGTTCCTTATGTGTTTTGATGTTATACAAAAACTTTGACTTGAAGTGAAACGCATTGGAAAGTTCGGAATTGCGAAACAAATGCTGTCAGCACATTTAACGTACGTTAAGTGCCCTCTACGTATGCAACAAGTAAGAGCAACGTACGTAACATGATAAACAACGTACGTAAGTGAAGTTTGGAGGCAAACAGAAGCGGTTGCTTCATATATAACGTACGTAAGTAAACACTAACGTACACAAATGTCCCACAACGTACATAAACATTCTCACCGCGTATGTAAACCATGCAAAAGTTTGATCAACGTACGTCTTGTAACGGAAACATACGTTATGAAGCTGACAGAAAGCTGCAGTAGCATTAAATGAACTCCAACAACTATATTCTTCAAAGAGACGGTCATATGGCATGAGAATACTATAAATACATCAAGAGAATGCCAAAAACATGTTGAATAACATCAGAATTCATTGAGCCAAACTTCTTATCAATTCCATCAAAGAAAAACACAAAATCAAGATAGAGATCAAAGTTCAAGCATCAAACTCAAACATTTAACTTTAGCATAGAGCTTCATTCTTTGTAAAAACTTTGTATACATTTTGAGAGTGTGATATAGGTTTTGCTATAAGTCTATAGAAAACAACATTGTAGAAGTTTGTTGTCAACCTAAGGAAAACAACAATTGTGTAGGCCTTGGAGGTGTTAAGCCTAAATCAACCTCGTTGTAAGGTTTTGTTGAGTTGAACCATAATCAATCACCGTTATAGTGGAAATCCTAAGTGATGAGACTTAAGTAGTAGATGTAGAATTTTGCTTTTTCATTTAAAGTCATTTCACTAACCAAAATATAGTCTGAAAATTCTCCAACATGATCTCTGAACATGTATAAAGCATTAGGACTAAGGACATCCCGTATTGAGAGTCCAATAGTCTCTCTCCTCATTGAACCACTAATAGGGAAAACCACTATGTTTTGAACCATCCAAAGCACCCACCCCACAACAGATGTTAGACTTTTTCCTTTTTTTTTTTATTTTTTTTTATTTTTCTACAGTGATCATTGTAGTAACGGTCAAAGCTTTTTTTTATTTGTTTTCTATTTTTTTAACATCAAAAGTGTTTTTTATTACTTTTTAACTCTATAAATAAGTGAAAGTTTGTTTTTTTTTTACAATTCATCACCAAGTTTCTTTCTTATTTCTCAAACAATTCCATTTTACCTCCAAATCTCTATTACCAAAAAATGGATCCTAATTTTTCAAATTCATTTTCTAAAAAATCCAATTCATACAACTTGTCAAATTCACAAAATTCTCAAATCCCACTATACTAATATTTTTTTTTTAAATTTTTCATATCGTTCTTCCATACCACAAATGCAAAATTTTTCATTTCCTTTTCCTCACCCAGATATCCAAAATAATTTTAAAAATTTGGATTTTTTTTGGAACCAATAAAACAAATGCGACCAACACATGTTCATTTGATTCCCAAATTCCCACCTTTTTGACATGATGCGGATAAAAAAATGCGGATAAACATGTTCCATGGAGCGTGAAAGACGACCAAAGACGACCACGATCATGGCTTATCATTTCAAGTGACAGTGTTGTTGGTAGTAGCCAAACGGAAAATGCATTTTGGAAATGAGTCACTGAATATTTCAATGCATATCGAGGAGATTTTTCGACAAGAAAAGTGTAGTCTGTTAAGTAACATTGGCATTTGTTGTTACCACTTGTTAATGAATTCAACCAAATTTACAACAAATTGAAAAGTGAACATCATATATGGTGGCTGGAGCAATGACCAACTGAAAGAATGTGCTCATGAATTATATTTCCAAAGTCGGAACAAATTAACATTTCACTTATGAGCATATTTGGACTATGCTAAAAAAAGAGCCAAAGTGGAGAACGAACTGCCGGCTCCCATGGTCATCGGAAAGAGCAAAGAATAATGAAAGCGGTGCCTATACTAGTTCGTCAAATGAAGATACAAATGGGAAAATGGATGCTAATGAAGATGAAGTTAGTCTGATGGGTCAAAAGGCATCAAAATCAAGGGTGATGGCAAAGAGAAAAGGAAAGCAAAGGAGATTGGGTCAAGTGATCCGAGCCATGTGGATGAAGTCATGAACAAATGGACTGCAAATAAAGATCAGTCAATGGCAATGACATATCAATTAAGGTTATATTGGATCAAGCAATTAGAACTTAAAGAATATGAAATTTACATGAAGGACACTAGCAACATCAGTGCATGATAACTTGGCATGCATAAGAATATATGTGCCAAGACTATAGCGAAATGGGGTATTGAATAAAAATTTTATTTTTTTAAAAAAGTATTTTTTTTTTAAATTTTAGCGTAAATTTATTAGTTTTTAATGTAATTTCATTTTTCAATGTAATTTTATTTTTCTAATCTAATTTTATTTTTTAAATGTAATTTTATTTTGTTATGTTATTTTACTATTTTTTTAATTTAATTTCTTAAAATGTATCATTTTTCAATAATTAAAAATATTAAATTATTTGTGTTGAAAAAATATATTTTATGTAGTATGTATCGCAAAAGAAAATTAAATGAATAGTGGATTCTATCATAGAGTTCAATGATAGTTTAAATCATTGAAAAACAATGGTTTAATAAGAGAGGGTTTAATATAATGCTAAGGTGATGCTCTAAGAACAATTTTACTAATATGGCAAATACTCCATGATGGTAACATGAAATATACAAGTGTAAGGGATTTGTTTAATGTTTATTATTGTTGATGTATACAAAAAGACAAAAATGAGTATGAACCAGACCGAACAGTTTTAAAAGCAACCAGAGTTATTTAAAACCAACCCTAACTGATTGAAGATGAGAATGAGATAAGAGGTTTCCTTCGATTGTGATCATATTCATATTTCGGCCTGAGTTTGAAGACAAATCTAATTTGAAATTTCAATTTCTTGAACCTCAATTTGCATTTTTCAAAGAGGAAAAAGATGAAGTTTTGTTTGGGTGGATTTTGGGATCAATAGAGTAATAGAGTTTTGGGTTTAATGGTTTTCTAAGTTTTTTGCTCATTTTGAGTTGTTTTGAGTGGGTTAACATCTTATTTCACCCATTAGTTGCCACGTCATAATTTAGTTTTCACATGCTCGTGTCTTTATAATCCATAGCAACACGTGTTAGTTCAATTTTATTAGGTAGAATATTTTCATTTATGTTTAATTACATTTATATGAATGCATTTATGTTTTAAATTTGTAGAGCATATACTTTGTAAAATTTTTATTTTTTTTTTATATTTTATTATAATTTTATGAAAAAATAAATTAGTAATAAAATTGAATTATAATAGTAAATACATTGATTGATTAAATATACAAATATACCATAAACTAAAACTACTAAAATATAAACTAACATTCCACCTAATACAATCAAAAACACAAAAAAAAAAGAAAGAAAAAAATGGCATTGCTACAATGTTGCGCCATATTTGGCGTCGTACTATAGCAACGCCAAAAAATAGCATGCAAATGGCGTTTTTTTCTTATCAGACATAGTTTCATTTCTCCTTTGTAGTGCCAAATTGGCATTGCATTGGAGATATCCTAAGAATTCCTGAACTTATTTTAATATTTCTTTTTGCCTTCTAAATTTTACAGGTATTTATCTACCACCAAGTTGTAAAAAAATGCAATTTCAAGGACTTAATTACTGACGTAGCTATTCTTGCGAGGGACTTCTTGAAATCCTAATATGACAATCAAAGAAGGGGTGAATTGGATTTAAGCGAAAATTTAAGAATTTTTTCAAATCTTTTTCACAAATAAAGAAAATCAAAACAGAAAATAAGTTCAATCCACAACCACATCAATAAAGTAAATAACAATAAAAGAGTGAACGATAGAGAGAATCAAAACCCGAATTTACAATAGTTCGGTCCTCCCTAACCTACGTCCACTCTTCTAGCTCACTAGAGAGTTTGAATCCACTAAGCTTTCCTCACTTACTGGTGGAGGCAAGCTATTACAAGTCCTTGTTTTACCAAGCTCACAAGAACTTTTTACACCCTTGTTTTTTGGCCAAAACAAGAAAACCAACTTTAGTTTTTCTAGATTAACGAGCAACCACTACTTATTTTTCGAAGCTACAACAAGCAAACCTAAACTACCCTCAAACTTTAACACCAAAGTTTGACAACAATGGATTCACAAATTTGTAAACACAATCTCACACCAACCCAGTAACAGAATTACAAATCTAAGCTCAGTTGGCACAAGAAGAAAGTAAGCTTAAAGAGAGAGAATATCAAGAATCAATGTTGCAAAGCTTGGGAACATTTTTTGAAAGTCTTTCATATGTATTTAAGTTCGGATGGCTCTATTTATAGGTAGGCTCCCAAAAATAGCCGTTGTAATACCAAAATAGTCGTTTTAAGAGAAGCACAAAATTCTGGTTTTAAATGACGTCATTGTCATTAATGTGCATTATTAATATTAATACGCGTTCTTCAAATGCCTAAACAATGATCAAAGGGCGTTGAATATCATTAGCATGCCTTGTTGATGTTGCAGTGCTGCTAGATTAGAGATGCCATTCAAGAGTGTGTCTTGAAGATTATCAACGTGCCTTGATCAATTCTTCAACTTGCCTTAATGATCTTTAACGTACCTTATCGAGCTCAAAGCTATCTCCTTGATTCTGATGCAATCTCGTACAAAGGAATATTCAAATTTTAAATTTCTAAGGAGCGTATAATAATTTTTTCAATTTTTGAAATCTTCATCGACTACGCGTGTTGTTCCCTAACAACATGCGTTGTTGAATTTCCTTCAAAGATCCCATCTTTAATCAATAGCAGACATTCTTGACACCATAAGCGTTTCTTCAGCTCGATATCTCACATATGTTTTGAAGACTCCTTTGACAATGTGCACTATTCATCTTTAGCGCACCTTAAAGAATCTGAGTAATATTCCCGTAGCCTTTAGTTTCCATCTACTCGTGTTGTTCCTTCTTCTAGGTGTGTAGTTGAACTTTAGTCTTTCAATAGCATGCGCTCTTGAAACCCTAGCGCACCTTAATGAAATAGAGTAATATTTTAGTGAGGTTCATAAATTATCTACGCGTGTTGCTCCTTTAGTTAGGTGCGTAGATGAGATTTTGACTTTCAATAGCGCGTGCTCTGAATGCATTAGCGCACCTAGTTGCTTCCTTTGGAAAATTTACTCTTGCATATACTCACGTTCTTTAATGATCAGCGTGCCTTAATGTTGTGCATAAATATTCTAGAATGCTAGAGTAATTGCTAAAGTACGCTATTTCCTCATTAGTGCGCATTGTTGACGTATACGGAACGTTGATAATCCATTAGCGTGCGTAGTTGCCATTTTGAGTTCGGTTCAGCGTGGGTTGGAAATCAATAGCATGTGTTAGGGTTGGATAACATGCATTGCTTTAACTTTTCAGTTGTTTTATACATCATCAAAACTTAGAAGGATTTTTCATGTTGTCCATGTGATGGCTCAACACTTCTAAAAGCAATGAATGTTGGTGTTTCAAAAATGACAAAAAAACCCCTTCGACATTAGATATGAGACAAAAACTAAACCAAAACCAAAACTAGAATGACCAAGCTCAAAATCACCAATCCTATACAATTTAAGCCAACCGTCCAACCCTAAACTGTTTCTTCTTCTCCCTTTTGGAAAACCCTCACCAAACACTTAAAACACAAATGCAACCCTTAATTTTCTCTCCACCACCAGTTCACATACTACACAGTGCACATCTCTTTCTCTCTCTATCTCTGTCAATCAATCGATCAATCATCAACATAATTCTCTTAATCAATCTCTCTCTCACACACACAAAAATCCCTGAAAGAAAATCAACCACCAGTGCCTTCACTAAGAGTTGTTGAGTCTAGTTTTGATGATGATGACAACAAAACATACATGAAAGATGTTTGAAGTCTATAGAAGAAAGAATTGCATGAGAAGAAGACAAGCATCCATAGGAGAAATGAAAAGATGAAGCAAAGGGATTTGCTAATAGAACAATTAATTTGTGCACATAACTAGTCCATTAGGCACACAACGAATAACATTACGCACACAACCAGTCCATTGCTCACAAAAGCGTTGCGCACACAGCTATTTCATTTGTGCACACAACCATTAAGTTGTGCACGCAACCAATTTGTTACGCACGCAAATGTGTTTTAACAAGACAAGACGATTTTTTTTTACAAAGGCTACTGACTTGGAATGATTACAGAGTAACATACACGTCATGTAGAGCTAGTTACACATGTAACGGATCAATTGCGCATGCAAATCCACTAATAGAAGCAATGATGACACCACGTGATGCACAATGGTTATATTTACCTTGAAGAAAGCATTGAACATGCAATAAGAGAGTTACGCATGTAAGTCTTGTGCCAGAAGGAATGATGACACTCCATATGATCCACAACGGCTATATTCCTTGCCCTAACGGTTTCAAATGATGAGAAGGCTATAAATACATTTTTGGGAGGCCAGAAACACAAGTGAAACATTGAGAGAAACATTGTACACACTTTGAAACAATCTTTGCTCTCATTCATCACTTGCTTGCATATTCTCTTCTACATCCATCATTGTTCTTATTACTTGAAAAACACATTATAGGTGGTGCGTATATCATTGTACTGATTTGAAACTTAGAATACTCCATTCTTGTAGAAGTAGTTTAGGTTTGCTAGTCGATCCATTCTTGTAGAATCTTTGAGTTGAAACTTGGAATACTCCATTCTTGTCAATGATGACCGAACCACTATAAATCAATGGCTTGAATCTCTTTTGCCTTAGCTCTTTACATTTACTGCATTGTTATATTATTAGTTGTTAAATTGCTTATCTTATCTTGCTTATTGGTTGTGTTATTTATATTGAGTGAATTGGTTTAAATTTTATTCCGCAAAGATTTTGAAATAGTTTTCAAACTCGTTA
Organism: Flueggea neowawraea; assembly: GCA_948243855.1. NCBI lineage: Eukaryota > Viridiplantae > Streptophyta > Magnoliopsida > Malpighiales > Phyllanthaceae > Flueggea > Flueggea neowawraea. The sequence continues at coordinate 10,725 of CAODLS011659577.1, read as the reverse complement.
AAATTCCAATTCACCCCCTCTTCGATTTCCACTTTGGGACAACAATATTTTCAACGGAAACCAATATCGTTTTGTTGTGTTCATTGGGTTTGGAAATCAAGTAACATATTTGAAAGAGAAAACGTCCAAGTCACGTTGTGCATAATCAGATATCATATTGCTAACCACTGTTTTGTTGATGGAAAACACAAATATTTCAGATTCATGTCACCACTGCCTTCTTTAGAGTTTTTGCACATATTCACTAACTCTCGACTATGGATCTTGGAGGCCATTTATTGTTTGTTTATGCATGTTTGGTTTAATTATATAGTCAAGTTTGAATGTTGAAGCTTATGATTATGTTCCTATTCATGTTTGTTGGATTTTTTAGTCTATTGAAACTACTGATTTTTGTTTAGAACTTTATTTCCTTGATCATGTTTTTGCAATTGGGTTTACTAAAACATTTGATGGATATTTAGTTTGGTTAGGGTAGATGGTGATTGGGTCTGTGGTAGACGTGGTTGTAAGGCTAGTGGTGTTTGTGCGTGGCGGTGGTGATTGTGACTGAGTGTGTGATGTGCAGGCTTCCAGTGGGTAGTCATTGGTTTTTGATGGGTGGTGATTACTATATGAATGATTTTTTTTGGTTCGGTTCGAATAGAGGTGATGGGTGATCGATACATTGCAAGTGCACAACAATCGATGTAGTCTTAACCCTAAAGTATTCCTCGGGTATCGAATCCTCAGAGAAAGTAAATTAATTGTGATACAAAGTAAACTAAAAACAAGACAATTGATGTGTGATTTTTGGGGTTTTGAATAATTTAAAGAAAACACAATGCAAGCAATAAAAACTAGATGCTAAAATGTGGAAATCAATAAGGAAAAAAAGCATTGGGGCTTCAAGATTTTGGCTAAGGAATTAAATTTAGCTAAGCCAATGAAAAGGCATCTAAGGTTGAGTGCTCCCTCCACTAAGCTAGTTCGGAGCCTCTCTCAAGGTCACCTAAACCATCCCTACATTAATTAAGAGGGTCCTCTCGGCCTCACTTAAGTTAATTAGAGTCATTAGGTTTCTTGGGAATTTCTTTTAACACTTTATGGGCATATAAATGTTTCTATCATAAACCACACAATTTTAATGTTTGTAACCTCATTTAATCTTCATCTCTCGATACTTCAACTAAACTTGCTAGAATTATAACTAAGGTGACCAATCTAAGTCACAGTCACATAAACAACACATCAATCAACCCAACAAATCAATAGATAAGAAACATTACCAACACAATAACCCAATCATAGGCAAAGAAAAATCATCATCCTTAGCCTACATCTTTACACCCCACCTAAGAAAATTAAGCTAACATATTGAAATCAAATATAAAAACATTGATATCCAGTAAAAGCAAAAAAAAAAAAATCCAAATACAAAGAGGAAAAGTAAAAGAAAGTCAAACCCAAGAGCCTTTGATGAAGGATTCCAAGTATGGTAGCCATAAGTAACTGATTTCCCTTTCCTTCTCCTTGATCTATTCTGAAAATTGCAAGAAATTAAAGGAGTGTTCTTTAAAAGGAAAGTGATGTGAAATATGATCTAAAGGCGACTAAAGATGTCCCAAATAGGTACTAAAGAAGGATTTTATACCCTTTGCCCAAGTCACAAAACCTTAAAAAAGATGTCCCAAAAATACTACTTGGTCCCCTCAAGCTTATCCTTATCTGCAACCTTCTCTCTCTTCCACTATAGGATGCCATGCCATGGACCTTGGCCACCACATTCGTCGCCATTTTCTGGTCATTTTTTGGCATGAATTTTGGGTGCCACGGATGTGGCACTTGGCCACCACGGGGCTGCCTTCTGACCACATTTTGCACCTTCAATTGCTTGCCAATGCCGTGGTGCTTCATAAAATCTTTATTTTCTTTATGCTTTCATAAGTTTTCTTAGGACCTTTCAACTTCAAATCAATTTTGCACCTTTTCTTACTCATTTTCTACAAATTAGTTCATCATACAAACATCACAAACATCACATGAATTTCATCATAAAAGTATAATTTGTAGGATGATAACATATACATTCTTGCATGATTAATCATGTAAATTTAGGATACATCAATAGGGTTGGTGGGTTTGAGTAGAGGTTTATACTTTATGATTTAAGCCATCTTGGCAGCCACATATATATACACACAGTCATGTTTTCGTAAACATTTCACATTTGGAAGCCACGTTAGAAGCTTGACAAATACTCTTCGTCCTATTCATCCACACATGCATCCTAGGTCTTTATTAATTGTGTTTTTTTACAAGTTCAGTGGTAGATAAATACGTTGCAAAATTCAGGGGGTAAGAAGAAATATTAAAACAAGTTTTGGGTTCCTATGTATTAAGCCCAAAAAATATAGACCAAACTCTAATCCTCATTCCTGTTGTTCTTCATCATCATTTAAGTTTGGCTCATTAATAAACGAGCTTTTTCGCGAACCAAATATTAAGCTCGTTTTCATAAATGAGTTGAGCTTGAACAATTCAAGGCTCAGCTCGAAAATCTCATGAACAGACTCGATAATGCGTTTGTGAACAGGCTCGTCTATATAGATCGTGAGTAGGCTCAATAAATAAGCTCATGAACTTACCTGATTAAGACTCGTGAACAAACTCATTTGTAGGCTCGTGTAGAAGCTTATATATATATTCATATCGACGAGAAGATCAGCCTGTTATCCATAGAGTAACTTTTATCCGTTAAGCAATGGCCTTTCCACTTGGCACCATAGGATCACTAAGGCCGACTTTTGTCCCTGCTCAACAGGTGAGTCATGTAGTCAAGCTCCCTTCTACCTTTGCACTCGAGGGCCAATCTCCGTTTGGCCCGAGGAGGAAACCTTTGTACACCTCCGTTACCTTTTGGGATGCCTATGCCCCATAAAAACTGTCTACTTGAGACTGTCCCTTAGCTCGTAGGTCCTAAGACAAGGTTAGAATTCTAGCTCTTCCAAAGTGGTATCTCACTGATGGCTCAGACCCCCCCGGAAGGGGCCTTCTTTACCTTCCACCTAAGCTGCACAGGAAAAGCCCAAAGCCAATCCTAGGGAACAATAAAGCTTCATATGGTGTTTCTGTCCACGTGCAGGTAGTCCGCATCTTCACAAACATGTTTATTTCACCGAGCCTCTTTTTAAGACAATACTAGATCATTACGCCTTCCTTACGGGTTGGAACCCGACAAGGAATTTTGCTACCTTATGACCGTTATAGTTACGACAGCCATTCACCGGGGCTTCGTTCGCCGGCTCCCCGTGTGAATTTTTGTTTTTCTTCTAAACAAATATGATATTGAGATTTTTTACCGAAGCGTGATTGATTTCTAAGAACACTTCCAGCTCTAATATCATAATTTAATTCAGATCACTGAGGTCCTCGATAATTTGACATAAAGACTCCTTTTTTTTGAAATTTCATAAACTTAAATTCAAACTGAATTGAATGATAAATATGATAAATGGGGCAAAATTCAATTAAATACTATATTGCAATTGCAAAAAATAATGAGGTAGATTGTATCAATATTCAGATCTTATTGTATATACATATACATAAATAATGTATATACAAGATAAAAAGGGAAAAAGTGATTTTCTTGTTCTTGAATTGTTCCGCTTGAAAACAAGGGAAGAAGCCTTCTTAATATTTCAAAAACACATTATATATATATATACACACACACACACACTTTTATATTATTAATATATAATGTAAGATGAACAATTTTTATTTGTTATTTTGTATTATATATAAGTAATTTCAAGTTTTATAATTTAACAATTTATTTAGCAAATGCAATTTGACAAATCAACTTAGAAAAATTTGTTCACTAATATAATTTTTTATGAATTGCAAACCTATATGAAAAAATTTGTACAATATAATTCAGAGCCATTTTTCAATGATTTGGACTTGCAATATAATTTTGGTTCATATATAATATAATTATATTTTGGTTCATATAGTTTTGGACTTGCAACAAATTATATTTTGGTTCATATATAATATAATTTCCAAATTATTTTCATGTTAAGATGTGTGAACAATAAATCATTTATATAGATGTACAAAACTTGAAATTACGTACATATAATATGACATTTAGTGTATACTAAGGTGTACAAAACATGAAATTCAGGTGTACAAAGATTCATATATCAAAATTGGCTCGACTTTGAGCTCATTTATAATGGAATATAAACTAAAAATTATGTATTCTTATTCAAATTTTCATCGTTGTACAAAATATTTACAAATTTAAATTTATTTAATAGCTGTGAATTTGGTGTACAAAATATGTACGTGTACAAAGGTGTATACAACCTGCAATTTCATGTTTTGTACACCTTTGAACACCTAAATTTTATGTTTTGTACGCTTTTGTACACCTACATTTCATGTTGTACAACTTTATACACCTAAATTTCATGTTGTACACACTATTGTACACCTAAAGTTCATGTTGTACACACTTTTGTACAACTAAATCCCAAGTTGTACACCTACATTTTTTGTAGTGTAGACCTTTGTATTTTAGGTTATGTAAGCTTTGTACACCTAAATTTTGTGTTGTGTACAACATTGTATACCTAAATTTCAGGTTGTATACGCCTTTGTACACCTAAATTTCATGTTGTGTATATCTTTGAACACCTAAATTTCATTTTGTACATCCAAAATTTAGGTTGTGTACACCTTGATACACTTAAATTTCATGTTTTTTTGCACCTAAATTTCATATTTTACACCTTTGTACACCTAAATTTCATGTTGTGTACACCTATATTTCATGTTTTGCACACCTTTGTACACCTAAATTTCATATTGTACACCTAAATTTTATGTTGTGTACACCCTTGTATACCAAAATTTCATGTTGCAACAAGAAATTGACACCATTCAGACCAGGAAGGCAATACCTTTCTTTCTACGAACAAGAAGTTGGAAAAGACGGCTAAACTATCATATTCTAGAAACCACAATGCATTATTGTAAAACAAGAAATTGACACCTTTCCGACCAGGAGCCTTATTACTACTATAGGAAGAAAGAGCATGAACAATCTCATTTTCCTCAAAAGGTACAGTCAATGAATCAACTTGATCAGCATAAAAGGCAAAGCATCAAGACTGAACGAGTACTCACATTTCATTTAAATAAAGTAAAAAAGTATAGCAATACTTGAGTCCATATGTCATAACATATGTAAAATTCACATCAACAATGATCTTATGAAGGGCATTATGATGAAAATGCATCGGGGTTAGAGTATGGAAAAAATTTAGTGTTGTTGTATCCACCAGGCTGCCAATTGACTATAGATTTTAGATACCAAAAGGATTCCAAGTGTTTAGAAGTAACCCACAAGTCATTCTTAAGAATGAGACATAACTCAAGCTCATTATCCCTCAAAGACCGAGTCTCAGCTAGTAAATCAACATTATGCAAATGATTTTGACAAAAAAAGGATCCTTATGACCAAGGTTGCCAAAAACATCACGGATCTAATCCTTAGCCACAATGGAATTCAAAGAGCTTTTTGTTGAAATCTCATCCCAACTAAACTCCAGAAAACAAGAGAAATCATGATATTTCCACCAAGTGTCAATCTACCTAAAAGGCCTTGGACCCTAATTAATGTTGATTAGCTTCTTGTAAGTGCACAAGAATCGATGTAGTTTTATCTAGGAGTATTCCTAGGGATATCGAACTGAAGGGAACGAGTACTAATGGTGATCAATTCATTGGCAAAAGCGATAAATAACATGATTGAGTTTTTGGAGTTTTTGAATAAAAGACAAGATTAATAAAGCAAACAATTGACAAAGAGGGTTGACAATCAAGTCATAAAGCATTAGAACTTTCGAGATTTCAACTAAAGACTCATATTTGCTATATGAATGGGATTTTAGGATTGAGTGTACTCTCCACAAAAGTCACTTAAAGCCTCTCTTAAGGTCATTTAAGCAATGCCTACATTTATTATAATGGTCCTTTTGGTCTCATCTAACTAAACTAGGCTCATTAAGTCTTTTGGGAATTTTATCGAACATCTTACATGCATAGATTATGTCTATCCTAAATCATGCAAGTTTAATGCCCTTCTTCTTTCAATCCATCAGCTAAGTTTATCAAAACTATCATCAAGGTGATTAAGCTCAACAATAATCAATTAAAACAAGCCATTAAATCAAATCCAAGAGTAAGCATCAAATATAGAACATAAATTATAATACCCATAAAGTAATCTTCAAATATTGAACATAAAATATAATACACATTATTAATAAGCAAATATTCATCAATAGTCTATATCTCTAGGTCCTAACTAGAGATCTAAGCTACCATAATTAACATAAAGAAAAAATAGAAATAAAGATAAAACATTGTAACCAAGCTAAATGATGAAGAAATAGAGAAAAGATGGAAGCCAATAACACCTCTTCAATTTCACTTTGAAAGAGAATGCCCAAGACCTTCAAGTTCCTTTAATTCTTCAAACCTTGATTTAAAGATATCTAAACAATTGAAAGACAAAGCCAATATTTTTTGGTCTAGAGAATGTGTGTGTGTCCACATATGACATCAAAACCCTACAATTAGTGTTGACAAAAATGTCCCTTAAATGTGCCTTGGTCCCCACAAGTCTTGTTTTTTTCACCACAACCATTTTCTCTCTTTTTGTCACCATTTGTAGGTCACCACGGTCATGGCCTTCAGGGCCATGACAATGGCTCGCTTCTATTTCAAATGGGAGCCGTCATGCTCACCACCATGGCAGTGGTGGTAACCATGGCATGGCCTTTGGCCATCACGGTCGTGGTGATTCTCTGCCTCAATTTGGGTGTGCTTTACTGGTGGCCACGTTCATGGTGCTGGATGGCCATGACCGTAGCTAGCTACTTCTTTGCCAACTTTTGGATCTCTTCAAGCTTTCAACATTTGTGTGTCTTTTATGCCTTTTTCACCTCATTTCAAGCAAAACCTTCCATCCGACAAAAAATACAAGAAATGTATATATTTCCCAATAAAAGCACAATTTATGAGATGAAAATGCATAAGTTCTTGCTCAATTATGTGTGTAAAATTAGGATACATCAAATGTCATTTGTCAAAGAGAACATAAAAGGCACAAGATCAGAGTTGAGCCATTGTAGAGAGGATAGGGTTGTTGAGGGCCAAAAGGACGATGCAGAAGTGGAGAAAAAATGCCTATCAATTCTCAACTTAACCACCAAATTTCTCTATGTAAATAAACGACTTTGAAGTAGTAATTCAACCATATCAAAATCATTCATAAAATCATACATTGGCATCATAGAACGGGTGCAGGAAATGCAATTAGTTTGTTCAGAAAGATGGAACAATTCGTTAAAATCATATATAACCAAAACTAATGTAGAGAAGGAATTCGATAGCAAAATCCTCTTATTTCAAATTGGAGTCATCATACTCACCACCATGGCGGTGGTGGTAGCCATGGCATGGCATTTGGCCACCACGGTCGTGGTGATTCTCTGTCTCAATTTGGGTGTGCTTTACTGGTGGCCACGGTCATAGTGTTAGATGGCCATGACCGTGGCTAGCTACTTATTTGCCAACTTTTGGATCTCTTTAAGCTTTCAACATTTGTGTGTCTTTTATGCCTTTTTCACCTCATTTGAAGCAAAACCTTCCATCCTACAAAAATTGCAAGAAATGTATATATTTCAAAATGAAAGAACAATTTATGAGATGAAAATGCATAAGTTCTTACTCAGTTATGTGTGTAAAATCAGGATACATCAAATGTCATTTGTCAAAGAGAACAAAAGAGGCACAAGATCAGAGTTGAGCCATTGTAGAGAGGATATGGTTGTTGAGGGCCAAAAGGACGACATAGAAGTGGAGAAAAAACGCCTATCAATTCTCGACTTAACCACCAAATTTCTCTATGTAAATAACCGGCTTTGAAGTAGTAATTCAACCAGGTCAAAATCATTCACAAAATCATGCTTTAGCATTATAGAAAGGGTGTAGGAAACACAATTAGTTTGTTCAAAAATATGGAGCAATTCATTAAAATCTTTTATAACCAAAACTAACCTAGAGAAGGAGTTCGATAGCAAAATCCTCTTATTTCAAATGGTAGCCATCATACTCACCACTATGGTAGTGGTGGTAGCTATGGCATGGCCTTTGACCACCACGGTCATATTGATTCTCTGTCTCAATTTGGGTGTGCTTTACTAGTGGCCACGGTCATGGTGCTGGATGGCCATGACCGTGGCTAGCTACTTCTTTGCCAACTTTTGGATCTCTTCAAGCTTTCAACATTTGTGTGTCTTTTATGCAATTTTCACCTCATTTCAAGCAAAACCTTCCATCTGATAGAAAATGCAAGAAATATATATATATATATATTTCACAATAAAAGCACAATTTATGAGATGAAAACGCATAAGTTCTTGCTCAATTATGTGTGTAAAATCAGGATACATCAAATGTCATTTGTCAAAGAGAACATAAGAGGCACAAGATCAGAGTTGAGCCATTGTAGAGACTACAGGACTGTTGAGGGCCAAAAGGACAACGCAGAAGTGGAGAAAAAACGCCTATTAAGTCTCGACTTAACCACCAAATTTTTCCATATAAATAAACGGCTCTAAAGTAGTAATTCAACCATATCAAAATCATTCACAAAATCATGCATTGGGATTATAGAAGGGGTGTAGGAAACACAATTAGTTTGTTCAAAAATATGAAACAATTCATTAAAATCTTCTATAACCAAAACTAACCTAGAGAAGGAGTTCGATAACAAAATCCTCTTATTTCAAATGGGAGCTGTCATACTCACCACCATGGCGGTAGTGGTAGCTATGGCTTGGCCTTTTGGCCACTACGGTCATGGTGAATCTCTGCCTCAATTTGGGTGTGCTTTACTGGTGGCCACGGTCATGGTGCTGGATGGCCATGACCGTGGCTATCTACTTCTTTGCCAACTTTTGGATCTCTTTAAGCTTTCAACATTTGTGTGCCTTTTATGCCCATTTCACCTCATTTGAAGCAAAACCTTCCAACCTACAAAAATTGCAAGAAATGTATATATTCACAATAAAAGCACAATTTATGAGATGAAAATGCATAAGTTCTTGCTCAATTATGTGTGTAAATTCAGGATACATCAAATGTCATTTGTCAAAGAGAACATAAGAGGCACAAGATCAGAGTTAAGCCATTGTAGAGAGGATAGAGCTGTTGAGGGCCAAAAGGACGATGCATGAGTGGAGAAAAAATGCCTATCAATTCTCGACTTAACCACCAAATTTCTCCATGTAAATAAACGGCTTTGAAGTAGTAATTCAACCAGGTCAAAATCATCCACAAAATCATACTTTAGCATCATAGAATGGGTGTAGGAAACACAATTAGTTTGTTCAGAAAGATGGAGCAATTCATTAAAATCTTCTTATTTGCAGTGTTATTAGCATATAAAAACACTAGACGAATATTACAACCATCTCATTAAAAATCCAATGCAATATATCAGGAGCCAGATAAATAGGAAGTATAGGCAATCAATTTACAATTTCATAATAAACACATTCTAGCAGCAGATCCAACCGACAGAACAAAGTAAAAATGATAATCAAAATTCTGCTAGAGTTTACGAACAATCAAAGCATCTAAAGCCTCCTTTGTAGTTTTAATTAGGCCAACTATAGACAAACCATTATTGGTGTCAAGCTTACAAATACTCTGTTGTTTTTGCGCTAAGGAGAGACCACCGCAACAATCCAAAAAAAAATCTTAAGAGGATTACACATGGAAAAGAAATGAAAATCGTCAAGTAGAAAGCAAATGTTGTTAACATGCTTGCTCTCCATCCCCAACAATAGTCATTTGTAGTGAATTGGTAGCATAAAACTGGTGGCCAGATGGAAATAGCTTCATAATTGCACCAACTTTCTAAGTTTTAATTGCTTCAAGCAAGTTTTCATCTGGAGGATGTTGTGCCAACAATATTAGAATCTGAGAGTGCAGAATTGCAACACCCCAAATCTATGCTTTAATTTCTTTCTAAATGTTGGAATATTAAGAAGTAAAATTTTTGCAATAAAGTGTATATGAATAAATCCTAGAGGTGACGAATAGAATAATTGGGAGAATTATTATTTAGAGAAGTATGGTTAAATTGCAAATTTTAATTGTTGTTGTGGTTATTTTGAAAAATATAAAGGGAAGTGCAGTAAGATTGCAAAGAAAAAAAAAAAGAATTCAAAAGGAGGATCGATTGTAATACCCCTAGTTTTAGAGTTAATTTGGGGACATATATTTGGGGTAATTAGTTGGAGTAATTATTTTGGATAATTTGAAAAATTATTTAAAATTTTATTTTTGGTGATTGGAGGGTTAATTTTATATTTTGGAGATTAATTTGGTGAATTATGAAGATTAGGGATGATTTGTGAAGTGTTTGATTAAGTGAAAATAATGAAAAATTGGAAAGAAAAAAAATGGAAATTTGAAACCGAACGACCGATCGTTCGTTTTGGGTGGCCATGCTACAAGTCGTTTGTCGCTGGGAAGAGCTGTCGTTCGCGTGCGTGTTGCTGTCGTCCCCGCGCGTGCTCTAGTAGCAGCCGACGACGTGTCGTCTGAGACACTAAACGCACGTGCGTTCACGCGAGCTGCCAAACGACGAGT
>CAODLS011659207.1:0-26293 GCA_948243855.1 Flueggea neowawraea | reverse complement strand
TATCAGATTCTGCCGGGAGTGCAGACAAATCAGAATCAGTTGTTAGCAGCTTTAGTATGGAAAAGATTGAGAATGAAAGAAGAAATATCCCATCAGCGTCTTCTGCTTTGGTTATCGGTGCCATCCTTGGCCTCATCCAAGCTATATTTCTTATATCTGGAGCAAAACCATTATTGAATTTCATGGGAGTTGGTTATGTAAGCACTCTCTTCATTTCAGCAGTTCAGTTTCTTAATTCCCGTTTTCTTCATTTGGGAAAATTAGTGTTAATTAAGGATGGGAAACTTGATGTTTCTAGGATTCCCCTATGCTTACACCAGCACAGCAATACTTGACACTGAGGCCACTCGGAGCTCCGGCAGTTGTCCTTTCCCTGGCCATGCAAGGGGTCTTCTGCGGGTTCAAGGATACGAAGACTCCTTTATATGCCACTGGTATACTCGTGGGATTTTTATAGTTTCCATGTTTTCTCTGTTCTAACGCATCAGAACCTGGTTCTTTCTGCAGAATTCTCAGCTCATCCTATGCATGTTCTTGTTTGATGTAATTCACAGTGGCCGGAGATTTAACGAACATAGTTTTAGACCCCATATTTATGTTTGTCTTCCGTTTGGGTGTCAGTGGCGCAACCATTGCCCATGTTATATCTCAGTAAGTTATAACCATATCCACTTACTGTAGTATTATGCAATGATTTCCTTCTCCTCCATTTTGTTCAAGACATCTTGTTTTAGCTAATTATATTTTCCTGATGTTTACAACTAATTTTATTGCTTGTCACTGTTCAGATACTTGATTTCAGTTGTACTCTTGTGGAGATTAATGCAACAAGTTGATCTCTTACCTCCTAGTATCAAACATTTGCCATTTGGACGATTTCTGAAAAATGGCAAGTATTATTCTCTCCCCTGCCTTTATTAATTTCTATGGCTTAAATATCTAAAACAAAGTCTTTTGGTGCTTCATTGCAGGCTTTCTATTATTAATGAGAGTTATTGCTGTAACATTCTGTGTCACACTTTCTGCATCGTTAGCTGCAAGGCAAGGACCAACATCAATGGCTGCATTTCAGGTCTGCCTGCAGGTTTGGTTAGCCACATCTCTTCTTGCTGATGGGTTGGCTGTCGCTGGCCAGGTTAGAAATCACTCACCTCTTCTTCAATCCTGTAATGATAAATTTGTGTCACAGATACTTTTCTGGTTCGTGGTGGCTTGCTAAATCAATTTATAGTTTCTTCACCAAAATCAAGATAAGCTTTTTCTTGCTGACATCTTTTGAAACATTCTTCTGTACAAAGTAAAATGAAATTAGAACTAATCATCCAAACAAAGTATAACGGAATTAGAACTGATCATCCTTAAAACTGCAGAAGATATAATATTTTATTTTGTTCTATTTTGTATGATAAACATCCTTTTAATGCCAGGCTATACTTGCAAGTTCTTTTGCCAAGAAGGACTACGATAAAGCAACAGCTACTGCATCTCGAGTGTTACAGGTACAACGCTAATGCACCAGAAAAATTGCATGCGTCTTAGATTAATGCTGTTTTTCCCTCCTGAAGTTTTTTGGTGGACATAAATTGCAGTTAGGACTGCTTCTAGGTTTGATACTGGCAGCTGTACTTGGATTTGGATTGATATTTGGGGCAAGATTATTCACCAGTGATGCCAGTGTTCTCCACCTGATTTATATAGGCATTCCGGTAACTATATAGTTCAGAAACGAGAACAAATCTACGATCTCTAGTGTTCTCATCATTGATAAAACATAAACTAACCATTGTTCTTTCATATCAGTTTGCTGCAGGTACGCAACCTATCAATGCTTTGGCATTTGTTTTCGATGGTGTCAACTTTGGAGCATCTGATTTTGCGTATTCAGCTTACTCCATGGCAAGTCTTGGCTCTTGAATGAACCTTTTCACCATTTTGCATCCCAATCATCGTAATTGAGAAGTTTTAGCCTCATGTTCTTTTCTCTTTTCAGGTTCTGGTTGCCATTGTCAGTATTCTGTGTTTGTTGGTTCTCTCCTCTGCTGGTAAGTTCATCGGATTGTGGGTTGCTCTAACTATATATATGAGTCTCCGCGCATTCGCCGGCTTTTGGAGGTAAATCTTCCGCATGAAAGCGCCTTTTGATTGTGTTGTCCCTTGTTTGGAATTAATTGTTTATGATCTTTGTGATGTTGGATTTGCAGGATCGGGACCAGAACAGGACCCTGGAACTTTCTCAGGAGCTCATAGCTGCTTGCATATCGTTTCACCGAGTAGCTTTTTGCGAGCATTTTTTTAATACAAATATGCAACCTTTCTCGCACATTTTGTACAGAAAGAAAAAGAAGAATACTAGTAAAGTTTCTATTAAAGGAATGGAATGATAAAGCAAAGTTAACAAGAGATGCAAAATCCATGAGTTTCGTTGTTGAGACTGAAATTCCGGACTCCTGTGAGAGGATGCAAAAGGAACGTTTGTGTTTATAGAACGAAGATGTATAAACATTATTTGAGCTAAAGCTTACACACACGCAAAAAATTGTGATTAGCATATGATCGTTGATAGAGTAACCTAGTAGTATCTCTAAATAGGACAAAATGTGGGGACATTTTCAGAATGTCCCACAATGTTTAAGTGAGCTTTGAGACTTTCCTGTTTAGATTGTCTTTTAATCCTTCTTCATAAGAAGTCTAGGCGTAAACTTAAAAGTATTTTCGCATCTCTTTTCCTCCAATCTCTTGCTCCAATTAGCATGATCTCCCGCTTAATCTAGAATTTGCGGCTTTTTTTCGATATTGGTTTTTGAGGTGCTTCCTGTCCTTACTTCATTTGAGACAATTGTTTCAAAAATAAAATTGATGATTCAAGTTTAGCTCCTCAACCTAATTTTGATGATTTAATTAAATTGTATGTTGTTCTATTGTGACAACCATGCTTGTTTCAAATCAATTTGCATTTGTCTTGATCTTCTCGTTTGTCACCCTTATTTTAGAAATTGGGATTGAGTCTTGGGTCTGGATTTTTTTAAGTACTTCACATACTTTCTTCATTTGAAACAACGGTTTATATGGCTCCAATGAAGAAATTTTAAAGATTCTAAGTTCAACTTCTCAACATAATAGCCTGTAGTTTTTTTTCTTCATTTTCATAACTATTTTCCTATATTAATTTATATTTTTAGTTAATTTTTGTTCAATATAGGATAATCTCTTCGGTCATTTTTAGGCTTTGATGAATTTGATCTCCTATTTGATTGTCGTTTAAATAATAATAAAAAAAAGTTTCGTAGAATATATAATTTATCAACTTATCACAATTCAACCAACTTCTCACACCATCTGTAAAACATCATGGTAATCCCTCTTGCCTACCCATAAAACATTTATAGGTCAGTATTGCATTAATGTGGATAATGCTGTCTCTATGCAAAATCGAGCTTCGGCTATGGGTGTTATCGTTAGGGATAGAGAGGGTTTTGCTGTTATTTGTAGAAATGTCAGATTAAGTTTTATGTGTCCTTTGTTTACTGAACTTCACGCTATACTTAGCGGCCTTGAGTTGGTGTTGGAATCTGACTCTCAGTTGACCTCTGCAACTCGAATACTTCATGGAATGGACTCCATTAGGCCTTGATCTACCGGGTTAGACATCTTTTGAGCTTGATGGGCACTAATCTCTATTTTATCCCCAGAGAATCCAATCGTTGTGCTGACTGGGTTGCAAAAAATGATTTATTACAATTTTTAGAATTCATGATTTTCTCCATGTACCTCGGACTCTTATGTCTTTATTGTATTTTGATAAGCTTCTTAATTGTAACAACGGTATTTTTCTGTCACAAGAGAGGGTAATTAATAAAACTTAATGAGGCTCCACCCTCCTTCCATTAAAAAAAATTATGACATCAATTCATTCTGATTAAAGCAAAGGTGAAAGTTAAAAAAACTGTAAAGAATTAATTTAAAAATCATTTAAGTGATATAATTGTGGAAAAATAATGAACTTTCTTAAAGTTTAACCCTAAATTAGGTATCATAATAATTATTTGGAACAAATGAATTCAAAATTTAGAATCTATAAGTTTGTGCCTCTCAACATTTTGTAACATATATGTTTGCTTCATTTGCCCTCGAAAAGACGACGTCATAACTGTAGATTAGGGTTTTGGAAAAAAATGAATTGATCATAGTCTGGATCCATTTGATAAAATAAGAGAGAGAAATGTATAACTGAGATTGTATGCATTTGATAGGAGAAAAGAAAAAATGTAATTAAAATTATGTAAAAAAAAGAAATGGAGTGGATATGAAGTATTTATAAATGAAAAAAAGAAAATTGACAACGGTTCTTTAAAAAAAATAAAAAATATTTCACGTTGCAGCAATTAAAAAAAGGACAGGTGGTGGGATCCCCCTAACACCCATGAGAGGAGCATCCACTCAAATAGAGCTGGGCACGGATCCTAAAGATTCCTGAATTGAACCGAAAAGTACCACTGACTTTTGACTTTATCCGAATCGAACCAAAATTTTCATTTGGTTCGGATCTAGATCTTAAGTAATATCCAAACAAAACCGAAAAGCCTTACCAAACCAAACTAAAGAACCGAAACTAGAATCGAAAATACTATATATATATAGAGAGAGAGAGAGAGAGACAGAGATTAATAATTAATTATATATAATCATAGGTGTTCAAATCATCAAATATATATATAGGTGTACAATATGTGTTCAAATGTGTGCAAAGGTTTTTTATACAATAAAAACGATAAATGTTATGATTTCTTGATCATAATTCTTTATTTGCAATTGTTGAATTATTAAGACATGATTAATGGGGTTTATTTTATGTTGGTAGGTTTGATTATGTGTTTAACAATTAACATATGACGGATGAGATTTATTTTATCTTTGATATTGTTGAATTAATTAGTGTGTAATTTGTAATCTTATGTTGTGTAGGTTAATTTTTTGTAGTTCAATTTGTTTTTGGATTTAATCTTTAGTGCATAGTTACTTTTATGTTGGTTTAATTTGTTTCTAGATTTAATATTATGTTGTAAAACTTATTTATATGTACAATAGTTTGATTGAATGTATATTCAATATACCTTAACTATTATATTATATACTCTAAACAATATACCTTAGTTCTTATATATATATATAATACTCTTTTACTAGACTTAAGTAATATAATCTATACTCTAAACAATATACCTTAGTTCTTATATATTATAATAAATGCCTTAAATTATATACCTCATATTCTATACTTTAAACCATATACCTTATATAATATATCCTAAACTATATATTTTAAACTCGATTAATTTGTTGAAACTACCTACAATATTCTAAACTCTATAGTCTATATTTTATATTCTATACCTTAAACTTTATACCTTATATAATACTCTAAACTCTATATCATAAACTTGATTTAAGTACTTATGAGTTATAATATACTATTATACACCCTAAATACTATATCCTGAACTGTGTGCCTTATATCTATATAAAAGATGTTATATACAAATTAGTTCAAGTAATTTTATCTACTTAATTATTTAAGATAAACTACCCAAAAGAAATACAAATAGTATTGAAAATGAATATCATTATAAACAAACGTTATTCAATTGAATCCAACTCTTTAAATTTTGTACATTAAATCGTTTAATTAGTTAAAGAAGGTTTATATATTTTAATTTTTTAAACAATAGTATGATCGTAATTACACAACTTATCAATTAAAAAATAATTAATATTACACGTAGTATCCAAAAAAAATATCTTTACTTATTATTTTTACAACATTTATATTTATGAGTTAAAACTACATAATTTTAAAGCAAAACTATGTAATTTTGACTCCATAACAATAAAACAAAATTTTCCACTTACATTCTTCAGTTCGCCTACTTTCCCAATCTGAAAAGCCCTAAATTAGCTCTCTATCGACCTCTCCTCTCTCAATCTCGACGCTCTCCACTTCATTCTTCAGTTCACCCACTTCATTCTGCCTCTCGTCTCTCAATCCCGACGCTTTCTGCCTCTCGTCTCTCAATCGTCGACGCTCTCTTTCTCTGACCTCACTCTCTATGACTGCTCTCTGTCCCATAACTCCTGTCGCTCTTTCTCTCTCGCCCCGCTCTCTATCACGGTCGACGCATTCTCTGTCCAGTCGCTCTTTGTTTCTGTTGCTGCTTGTTGTCACCGTCGACGTTGTCTCTCTCTAAGCTTTCTACAATCGTGAGAAAGGTTTGTAATTTCTGGAGTTGTTCTGGCTTTTGATTGTTGTATCAATTTGTGACTGAAATCTTTATGTTGATGTTAGTGTAAGTTGATGTTGTCTCTCTCTGGTTTCTTCCGATTAATTGAAATCAGATACTTGATTTTTTTTGCCTCTATGGTTGATTTATCTCTCTGGATCTTGTTGTGATTCCTTGAAGTTGAATTTTGTTGAAAAAAATCTCCAAAAACCAAACCGAAATTGTCCCGGTTTCTCCGTACCGAAAGTCCGAAGATCCGTCCTGAAAATTCGGAGATTTCTGGACGGTTCTTTCGGGACTTCGGTCCAGTTCCGGTTCAGGGAAAATTAAATTTTCGGGATTTCGGTTCGGTTCCGGATATTTGGAGATCTCCGAACCGAACTGATTCATGATCACCCCTAGCGCTCAATAGCTTCTGCTTTGAGCCCCGTTATTCCTGGAAACGTCCTCCAATCCGAGGCTCTTGAAAAGACAATGGAAGACATTTTTAAAGCAGAATGAAAGTTGAACATTACATATATTAATTAAAGGTTCAAGCCAGATGCCCCTAGATTAAAACGGCGTCGTTCATCTCCTTACGTGGTGCCTCGTATTGTTGCAGATCTGAACTTCACAATTTGGCTCTGTTTCTCAGCATTTCGCTTCTCTGCTCTGTTTCTCCTTTTTTACTATTTGGAAATGTTGATCATCATATTTGAAGACGCCTCAACTTATTAGGGAAATTCCTGGTAAGCATGTACATTCTTTTAATTACCTGCTTGATTAGTCATTTCCATTTCTTAATTCCGATCAGGCCTTCAATCAGTACACTTACCGAGTTACTCGGTTCATTATTTACAGAGATTGAAGCAGGTGGTGTAGAGGGCCTCCATTAATAAAGATGGCTTCGACCTCTTCCGGCATGAATGATAGGGTATATGATGTGTTCTTGAGTTTCAGAGGTGCTGACACCCGAAATAACTTCACCAGCCATCTATACACTGCTTTGTGCAAAGAAGGAGTCAACGCCTTCATGGATAAAGAGCTTAAGAGAGGTGAAGAGATCTCGTCTACTCTCTTTCTATTGATAGAATGCTCAAAGGTTTCCATTGTTGTTTTCTCACCAAATTATGCGTCGTCTAAGTTTTGTTTGGATGAACTATTGAAGATTCTCTCATGTAAAGCATAGAGAGGACAGGTTGTTTTGCCTGTATTTTACGAAGTTGATCCTTTTGAAGTGGAGAAGCAAACGGGAAGGTATGGGAAAGCAATTTCCCGTCATGAAGCTGAGTTCAAAGGATCTAAAAGATTGTTTTATGGGAAGAAAACAATCAAAGAGAAAATGGAAAAGGTGCGAAGATGGAAGCTGGCGTTGGCAGAGGCAGCTGATTTGTCTGGTTGAGATTTACGTAATAGGTAATCCTGAAATCCTCCAAATTTATATTATCTAGTGCTTTATCAATATGGACGAATTTGTTATGTGTCACAAATGCTTTAATAGCTCAAACTTATCATTTTGTATGTTACAATACAACTCGAGTACAGTTTCCATTATGTTGATAACTTTTATGGGAAATTAGAAAAATATATGTTTGTTCTGTTCAGCTTCTTGTTCGTGCCCGAGAGACCAGTCATCGACGAGTGGGACTTAACGGGTGTGTGCACTTGGACTTCCAGGTGAGTGAATAGCAGTTTCAAACATATAGGCTGTGTCTCGAACTGTATATGTTTTTTGTTGTGTATAACACATATTTTGAAAATGAACTAATCTAAGGATTGACCAATGATAAACTGATTATGTGTTAATCAGGGCTCTGCTTTAAAATTGATATATATGTACTATATATCTCTCCTCTGATTTTGATGTTTTTACGCATACTCTGTTTTGATACTATATATTAGTATTCTTTTGTTTTATGATATGAGATATCTACTATTACGGGGTCAAATGTAACCTTTGGTATACCAACGCTTTGATAAACTCAGCAAGCAGGGTTGTCGATAGCCATATGTCCTGATCCGACACATGATTTGATATGGATTGTGGCGGAGCCCACATACTTTGTTATTAGTGTCACTTGCACACCTTCTACTTTGGTCCCATATATTTGTACATGTATTTTGACTCTGAAAACGAAAATCGTTTTATACGCCTCTGAGTTTATGATTACTTTGTATGCGAATCTTTTTTTCGAAAGGATTTTCTGAAAAAGCTATTACATATGTATAGTATGTATATATATGTATGTTAAAGTATATTCGCATGTATAGTTTTGAACTGTTTTCAAAACAGTATTTGTGAGGCACGTATGAGGCGATCTGGAGTATTATTCCTTACT
Organism: Flueggea neowawraea; assembly: GCA_948243855.1. NCBI lineage: Eukaryota > Viridiplantae > Streptophyta > Magnoliopsida > Malpighiales > Phyllanthaceae > Flueggea > Flueggea neowawraea. The sequence goes on along the minus strand of CAODLS011659207.1, from coordinate 17,700 downwards.
GGGCCCTGAACTCCTTTGTTTCTCTATTTACGTGATTTTTATTGAGCAAGTTCACAGATTTTTGACGTGATTCTTACCACAACTGTCTATTAGTATTTGTAGAAATGCAGTTCAAGTAAGAATCTTCTGGTAATAATGATTTTGATAGGATGAATCAGTGTTGAGTTTATATATACCATGTTGCCAGAGTGACCCCAATGAACAAGCCAATCAGGAAGATTCAATGATTTCAAGCTAACTTAGGTTTTGATAGTTTGTAATTGTTCCTAATGAAATATCAAAATCTTTTTTGTTTTTGTTTTTTCAGGTGATGAAGTACCTACCTTGAGATATGGCGAATTTGATTTTTCTGTGCTTTGCAGGAAAATCGGTTCTTTACTTGATATTCCAGTAGAAATTAGGTTGTGTTAGAATCGCTGAAAATTTGGTAACTTTTTTTTTTAAAACTTTGATTGTACAGGAAATGTGAAATTATTTGAATCAGTTTTGACTCTTGATCCGATCTATTTGAATTAACTATGGCTCAATCCTGTGAACCATCCAACATAATTTTTTTTAATGTCTGCTTATTGTGATGCATATAATATTATCTACCTTTCGTTTTTTTTTCAAAAATTGTTGGATGAAGCTACTTCGAACACATTGAGTTCTTCATGTTGCAACTACAGCAGGGCACTCTATGCTCTATCTACAGCAGGGGTTGTAGATTTAATTTAGTTGCTCTATTCAGTGGATAAGCCCAGCAAGTTAATGGAGTAGCTTATAAACTCGAGTCTCCATCTATTGTTTTGGTTGAAAATCATATATATGGGGTCAGTTTTAGAATTTGTAATTGGACACCTTTTACAATATGATGTAAATGTTTCTGTAAATGAATTAAACAAATCCTCTTGACAAAGGATAAGAAGAAAATCCTCTTCCAGTTAAAAAAAGAAAAAAGAAAATCCTCTTAATGTTTTGTATTAAGCCTGGATTTTTTTTTTAAAGATGTAGGAAATTCAGAAGCAACGGGGCCTTTTTTTTTTTCATAAGATTTGATCTTCAACATGTGCGGGAAAAGTGACGGTGGAGAAAATATTGTAGTTAAATGTCTTATAGGGTCATTGAATTTTATGGTCATTATAATTCGTAGTCCATTACTTCTTGGTCGTTTCAACTTTCACGTTTTAGCTTATTAGATATTTTTTGATATGATATTTGTTAAAATTATATGATCGCCATATCCAAGTAATTTTTATTATATTATTTTAATCTTAAAAACTTTTAAATTATAAATTCTTAAATATTTATAAAAAAATAAAAATGTATTAATAGTATATCGGGTCTTACACTAGTTATCATATAAATTGGTTAAATGTCATAAATTTTTAATACGAGCACATTTATTATGTTATAAACTGTAATTTTGTGTTTATTTAATTCAAATAATTTATATGTTCAAATAAAAAATATTTATATATTTTTTAAGTAATATAAAATTTTAAAATAAAAATTGAAAATATTATATCAAAACATTGAAATGACCAAATAATATCTATCAAATTGTTTAATTAATCAAATAAATTAAAAAAAAATAAATGGACGATAAAAAATAAAGAAAATAAAAAATATTAAATTTATCTAAAAATTCTACAAGTAGAGAACCCGATTATGACCAATATTATTGATAGATTATATTTCCAATCAATAAGATGAAAAAAATATACAAAAGATCTGAATAGTTGGGTAAGCAATTAGAGAGACATAAACAAACATATGCGGGTAAAGTTAATATCTATATGAATTCAAAATGAAATTGATTGTCTTAGTAAGTATATTTTGATTAACATTGTTAAAAATTTAATAAAAGATTAATGTAAGGTTTTAGTTTATGAAAGATCAATTGTTTGTTTTGTTGATATATTCAAATAATTACTTTTTTTGCAGTATAAATTTTTATTGATTGTGTAATAAATAATTAATTTATTTCATACATTTGGACCATTTTTCTTGACATGTCATATTAATTAAGTCATTTAAACTTTTGAGTATATTGTAACTCCTCAATTTCTAAAAAAATATTGTTAAAAAAAATTAAAAAAATTTTACATAGGAGATTAAAATGATAATTTTTATAGGAAGAATGCATTAAATTATTTTCTTTCATGTCGGTCTTAATCTACTTTAACCTATTTTTTTCATGGTCAAATGCATGTGGCGGTAATCAAAAGTAGAGCTGGATGGAATGAGAGACTCTTGTTTGTGAAAAGAAATGCAATTCATACAATTTTATATGAAAAAAATCAAAATATATATTCCCAATAAGAAAAATGCATTAAACTACCAAAAATAACTTTATTTCAATTAATAATGTAATTTAATCGCTTAAAATTTTCACAGCATCTTGCTAGTGTTGTGCTAGTACTACTATAAAATGGAATACAATAGCTAAAATAGTGACGAGTGTTATAAGTATAGATTAAATGAACAACACTTGACATTGTATTTATATAACACGTGTTTGTTATAATCGCAATCATAAAAATCTACCTATACAATCTGTCCAACAAGAAGTAGTTCTCTGTATATTCATGTCCAAATGTAATTACAATTGCGTGCCCAAAAAATGTAATTATAATTTTATACAATCTGTCCAAAAAATCTGCCATGAATTCTGAATGGTACTTTTGAATCAAATAAAATAACTATGATAATTTAGGCATGGATATATATCAGCATTTAGGTTAACGTTGAGAAAAGGAAACAAATTCATGAATGTTTTGAAGAACTAATGGAAACAAACGTACCTTTCCTTATATAACCATTTCAAACCCCACATTTCTTCAAAACAGTCCTCAATGGTACGTTTGAATCAAATCAAATAAGGCATAAATAACCATAAATCAATATGTTTTATGCTTGATTAGTGGCCATAAATTGCTTGATTATAATTCACACCGTAAATTGCTTGATTAGTTGAAATTAAAGATGGTAATAGTAGACGGAAAATTAAGCCATTAATCAAGCACTAATTTTTAGGTTTTATTTTTTTAAAATTTGAGATAATTATTTATTATAATCTTGAATATTTATAAAATAACAAAGTAGATTCAAAGTATCTAGAGATAACGTCTGAGTCTAACACTAGTACACAAGTTATTTAAGATTATAACTTTTTTGTGATGAAGGAAAAAATTATCTCATATTAATATTTTTTCTTTTTTTTTTAATTACGTGCAGTGCATTTTTCAAATAAGAGTTTTTATTTAATTTTAGTACCCGTGCAAAAATATCTAATGTCAACTCTACATAAAAATGATGGGATTGATTCTTTGCATACTTTAAGACCTTTTTTCAATTATATGATCAAACTATCTATGTCTTCTTTTGGTTCATAATTGAATACATTTTTCTTTTTCACGAAAAACACATATTTTCTTTTGTGATGAAAGAAGAAAATAACACTTTTTTTATTTATTTAATTACGTGCAGTGCATTTTTAAATAACAGCAATTATTTAATTTTAGAATTTATTTAAAAATGTTGAATCTCAACTATACATGAAAAAATAATGGCAATTTTAAGAGTAAAAACACATAAATGGCTATATGAATTCACCATTTCCATATAGAAAAATATAAAACACCTTTATAGGGGTAAAATTAGAAAAGTAAATAATAATCTAATCTACCGCAATCAACTAAACCTATCGAACACAATTTACCAACTTAATCTATCTCAAACAAACACACGACATAAAACTTAAGAATTTTTTGAAAGTGCATGAATCGGATAAAAAATTTGTATTTTATTGTTAATGGCTCTATTGAATATAAGAGTTAGTTTATTCATAAATGTGCAAATTCTATGTAAGGTCTATTTATTTGGAACATACCCCCTCTTATTTATAGATATTTTAGGCAATGATTTGGAGTAATGAAGATTAATATATTTTTTTTAAGATGAAAAGGGGAATCAGTGACGATCAGTAGTAGTATAACTCTGTTGGGTGTTACTATACAGACATTACCTATTCGTTATAAAATGTTCTTAGAGTCATTGTTGACACCATCAACGAAAAAAATTGATATTTTATCGTGGTAAAATACTCTTTCAAATATTCTTCTTTAAAAAAATAAAAAATAAAAAGTTTAATTCATAAAGAAAAACAAATTCATTCTTAGGAGAGCCTTTTAGTGCTTTATTGTCTCTCCACTGCTTCAATTCTAACAAGTTGAGCAAAATTATAATTTGAGCTCTTTAGAGCCTCTTCGAGTTAGTCCTCATGTTTTAAGAAGCAAACGGAGATTAATCCAGTAATATAGACCGGAAAGTGTCGTATGTAAATTTTAGACATTTGTGGCTTGGAAAAAGCAAATAGGATTAATCAAATAAATAAGAACTATATCAACAATATAAAATTACAAAACTCATAGTTTAGATAGAAAAAACAATCTTCTGGATACGTTTGTAATATTAATAAATCGAGATTTCAATTCTAACATGATAAATAATATAAAAGTCACACATAGAAAATCCTCTGAGTATATTTTTAATATTAATAAGTCGAGAATTCAATTTCAACATACTACATCTGTCTCGTTGATAAAGAATTTAAGTGTGACCCATGAAGAAGTGCGTGACAAGTTGAATTTGTTGATTGTCTCCGCTAATCGTGCGGGAAAGGAAAAGGTTCAAAAACGAGACTTCCAAGGCATGCCAGCCTGCATATTGTCATTGTAACACTTATCAGTTTAGCCGCAAGCTTGTTTCATTTGAACGACAACTAAAATTTGGCCATTGAAAGAAGAAAATGACGCACACAACTTGACTCATAATATAAAGCCTCTCTCACCGACGTCAAGTCAAGGCTATCCTTAGTTTAAAAAAAACACTTTTTTTATTTTCTAATTTTTATTTTTATTTTGTTTCTATTTTTTAAAAATTAAAAATATTTGCTGATTTTTTTTTACAAATTTTTCATTTGTTATCTATATTTTCTATTTTTTTAGAAAACAATAAAAATATTTTTCAACTAAACAACCCCTAATTTTCCTAATGAAGTCTAATAATTTTGAATTTACATCGTAGTTCGTACATAACTAATAGTCATGTTCTCGATATTAGTTCGAGTGTTTGAATATGTGAACAATCAGTTTTAAAGTTTCGAATTTGATTCCTCTCGTAGAAAAAAAAAATTCCAAAAATTGAAAATGTGGAAAAATTAGAAATTCAATTTTCATTTTCTCACTCGGTTTCTAACCTTATCTAATTGTTCACTCTGAAATCATTGAGAACTCATAAATCTATATCAAATACAAATTTCAATTAAGTGCTCCATTATTATGAAAATAGCACTAAATTCAATGCAAAAACCGTAAATTCCGCTAAGCCCAACAAGCCCTAAGTTAAAAAAGTCCAAGTGTAATGGCGAAGGCCATAAAGAAGGCGGGCCAAGAAAATCCATTACGACCATTGGCATCACCCAAATAACAAGGAACCAAACTTGGTTAAATTGGGTTCAGAAGATGAAAACGGCGTAGTTTGATTTCGTTTCCAGTAGAACTTAACTCCGTCACAGCCTCAGCCTCAAATTGGGTTCTTCACGAGAGGAGACGAGAGCTTCAAGCCTTCAAGGTACCCAAAAACACAGAAGGGAGATCTCTGAAGAAAGTGTTCAAAATTTGCTGCGGTGAGGAAGAAAGATTAAAAGAGAATGCTCTACAGAGGGTAAGAAAGAATTTCTCATTTGATCTCTGCTTTCGTATCTATCATATCTTCATTCTTTGTTTTGTTTCCTTTTTTTTATCCAGTCCGTACAAATGGGTTGATTGCTTTCTTCGTCTTTGTCTTAAAGTTTGGTGCTTTTGGATGGTTTCTGTGATTATCCAATCTGGGTTCTTTTTTTTTGGCAGAATTATAATTACTTTTGTTGCCAAAATATAGATGTATACAGATGTAAAACAGGAACAACACTCCGCAATCTGCCCCTGCCGCCCCCCTCCTCACTCCATTTTGTGTGTAATTTTATTAGAAGATTCTTAATTTGACTTTTTTAGAATAGTGAAATGGTTGGGGTGTGAGGATGGCTTTGGTTTTAAATTCGAATAGACCAGTGAACAAAAGGTGTTGCCAGAGGGGTTGATATTAGTTAGTTTTAGAAAGGGGAAGGATTTCATGGTAGAAATCGGCTATAAGAAAGGTTTTTGAGGCTGCTTTTGGAGTTTGTTGTGGATATGAAGGTTTTGTAATCAGTAATATGAATGGCTCAGAAGCTGGTCTGTTCTGAATAGAACAAACTGTCTTGTTCTTGGAGAGGATAAGAGATTTTTTTGAGTGTGAAGAGGAGTTGCGATGCATTTTGAGACGGCAGAATGCTTATTCGTTGAGAGAAGTAGTTGACCGAATATGGATTTTATGTTTCTCCTAGATGGCATTCCTTAGGGGTCAGTTAGTGCTAGAGCAGTGAATAATGGGATAAACAATGCCTTCTTTTAAGTAGGCACAATAGTCTTACACCATGGGAGGTAAAGTTTTAACTACTAAAACTGTAATCGGGAGCAAATATCAATTGTACCTGCACAATGTGTGCAGTGTGCAAAATTTTTAATCAAGTCCTCTAAAACCAAGTAAACTAACTTTAGTTACACTGAAATGAGTTTATACCGTTAAGTTGATTTGTTAATCATCTTTGAATTTTTTGAAGTCCTCAATACTCTTTTTTTTTTCCTTTTAATTTTATGCTGGGAGGAAATTTTAGCATCCTCCCAGCTGTCAGTATATGGTCATGTGAGGAACACAAGCATAAATGTTTTTGTTAATTGCTTGACTTAGTAGATCACATCTGTTCAATTATATCCACAATTTACTGATATTCTGTTGCTTCTATTTGTCTTGGCAACTGAAGTAGATACGCTGATGGTGTTGATGGTCGTGAAAAGGGTGCCAAACGTCAGCGGATAGTAGATCAAGGTCCTTCGTTCTATGGGACCCCTCCTGGTTCAAGTTTTATGTACACTCCTCCTCCTTATGGATATGTTAACCAACCTCCACCGTTCCCTGTTGTCCGACTTCGTGGTCTTCCCTATGATTGCGCAGAAACTGATGTGGCTGAGTTTTTCCACGGGCTAGACATTGTTGATGTTCTTTTTGTCCACAAGGGTGGGAAATTCACTGGTGAGGCTTTTTGTGTTTTGGGTTATCCTCTTCAAGTTGACTTTGCACTTCAAAAGAATAGGCAAAACATGGGCAGGCGATACGTAGAAGTTTTCAGAAGTAAGAGGCAGGACTATTACAGAGCAATAGCAAATGAAGTTATGGAAACTCGAGGTGGGTCCCCCTCTACGAAATGCCCCAAGAGCCAAGTCTTATGACGAAGGGAAGGAGTTGGCTGAACATACAGGAGTTTTGCGGTTGAGGGGGATGCCATTTTCAGCCGGCAAGGATGACATAATGGATTTTTTTAAGGATTTTGTATTGTCAGAGGATGCAATTCATATCACATTGAATTCAGAAGGGAGGCCCACAGGGGAAGCATATGTGGAGTTTGCAAATGCAGAAGATTCGAAAGCAGTAATGGCCAAGGATAGAATGACTCTTGGGAGCCGTTATATAGAGTTGTTTCCTTCATCACACGATGAGTTGTAAGAAGCAGTTTCAAGAGGCCGATGATTTGCCATACATTATTTTGTGCTGCTTATGATCTTTTCTAAACGCTTGTACCATTTTTTGTTCTTAGTTTATAAATGCGATTCTTTTTTCAAGTTAGGGTTTCAAAAAGTTCTGCACAATGTTAGATCTATATCTATTTTTGTTCAGCATGTAGTAAACACTTTAGGATATGCATAATTGCAACTTGCTGACCGATTTCTTATGAGTGTTTTGTTGCCTAGGATGATTAAGTATTGATCTTGATCTATGATTGGAACTGCAATCAGTTTATTTGCTCCTTCTGAAAATTTGATTTGACATTTTGTAAATGTTTAGCTTCAAGTAACAGGACAAGTACGTAGTTAGTGAAGCGGGGAAGTGATGAATTTTACAGAATGAATGAAAGGTACTTGCTTTAAAGCTCTGAAAGGTACTTGCTTCATACCTTATATCTGAACTAAACTCTTGAGCTGACTCTGCAATCTCTGAACTGTAAATGTATAGGGTCAAGCTGAAATAGATTCAGAATTGAAACTTGGTAACTAGAAGATGAAGTAATCCTGAATGTCAGTGGCCTGTGGAAACAAGCTCCTTGTCGTAACCTCATTGATTAGATTCTTTGGAATCTAGGTGTGATGAAAAATGGCTAGGAGTTACTAGGTTGATGTCTAGATACTCCATTCTGTTGTTGAAGCTGTGAATCGAAATGGGTACTTGAGCTGCATTGTTACAAGAAGATACTTTCAGTATGGAATCATGCACCTTTTGTGTGCCATACCGCCATTGAATATCTTTCGAAGTCGGTACTGTAATATGTCAGACGCATTGGATTCTTTGGAAACCCTTCCATATTTTATGGTATTTGTTCATTAACTTGTACATCAATGTATTATTAACATAAATAAATTTAAGTAATTGAATTTTTTTTTACTAAAAAGGATCATTCACTGACTCATCAACCTAATTAAGCTAACATTAGTAAGCAGCACCACTTAGTCCCAATTCTACCAAGCAAACCTCGAAGCAAGCAGTGATAAATTTAAGTAAACCTCGGAATAAATGGTGGCAAATTTAGTATAGTATATGGTAAAAACTCAAAACTTCCGCCCAAATTAATTTAATAAAGTAAAAGAAAAATGGAAATGGTTATCCAAAATCAGAAAATGGATGTATTGAAGCATGTGATTTAGGGATTCTTTGGTTGTATATAGGATGAAATTTAGGGAAAATATGGAAGAGTGTGCCACGTGCACTAGTAGTAATTTAGGATCCCCTGGAGGAGAGAATCTTAAAAACGATGTAGTCACTTCTGTATTCGAGCCGAGTCGAGCCAAATCTTGGAGTGTTCAAGTTTGACTCGTCTAAAATCTATCGAGCTCAAGTTTGAACTCGAGTTCTCTCTCGAGTTCAAAATCTTGTTCAAATTTGGCTCGTCACAAGGCTAACGAGCTTATTCGTGAACTTTTCGAACTCAGCTCAACAAAAACTCAAATAAATTTATAGACGAGATTTACTAGTTCAGTTTTGGAAACAACTCTAAAAATAATATAATCAAATTTATGTTAGTTCAATAAAATCATATTAAACATGTAATTGAACAAAAAACTATTAGAAATTTCAATTTATTTCACAAGTTCAATCTAAAATTAAATCATCTTATGCGAGTATACTTAAATTTTTATAAACATGGTTAATTAGTATAAGTTTGAACTTTTGTTGATGTTGCATAAATATTAAATACTATTTTAAATATAAACATATTTTTCATAATTTAGTTTAACACACACGCACACATATATATATACGCACGTGTATATATATATAGACGATTCTACAAACGAGCTTGATCACGAGCCTATAAACGAGTTTGTTCACAAATTTTCGAGCCAAATTTTTGGGTGTTCAAACTTGGCTCATTTATTAAAACAATACTCAAATTTTGTTCAAACTCGACTCATTTATTATCGAACCGAATTGTGAACGAATTTTTATTGAACTGAACTCTAAGCCACTCACAAGCGGCTCGGCTCATTTTCACAGATGTAGTAGTGAAAAACAAGAAGAATGGGTGAGTATGAAAACAATATAAAAGTGTCTGACCAGACCAGGTGGTGCTATCGCTAAGATCTATGTCTTCTCTGCATTAACAAAACAACGCCTTCTTCTTTCAACTCTTATGTCCTTTTCTTCTCTATTTTTATTGCTAATTTACTGCTTGTGTTTCAAATTTTTGGTGCAAAGTAAAAACCAATTCAGAATCTTAACTCATAACTGTTTATGCATTCATTTAGCCATGTCAATCCTAATTCTTTATCTGATGATACCATTTTTTTAAAAATTTTCAAATTTCGATTTTCCGCTTTTAATTTGCCATTTCCTCAACTATACAATACTAGTTTCCAGTTATAATTAGTGTAAATTTATATATTGTTTACATAAATGTTTACCGATTAAGATGGATAAGACCATATATTAAAGGCCTTGCTTGATTAGAGGTAAAAAATATAAAAAATTCAATTTTTGGAAAATGGAAAAAAACAAATTTGTTCGGTTGAATTTTGGGCTCCTACTACTCGAAAAGTCTAGAGTCTAACTTCCTAAGAACTACCGAATTACTTACTCATCAAAACCTAAGTAAGTTGAACTTTTTAGGAAAGTCAAGTTTTTTTTTCAAATTACACATAAATATTTATCTCTTGTTTCAAAATAGTTCACTCAAATCTTAATTTTTTTAATCTTTACTCATATTTTATTTTAAAAATAAAATTACACTTCTCAAGAATTTTAATATAAACCAATTAAGAGTTAAAAGAATACTTCCTAGGACGTATATTTCCTGGAAAGTACGCTTTCCAAAAAGATTGTTAAAATCAACCAAGCAACGCGAAAGTAAATTAGGGCTCTTACTGGTAGAATTATTCACAAGTCTTGGAGATTCTCGAACTGGACCGAAAATAATCGAAATCGAAGAAAATTGTTGACTTTTAGCTTTTTTTCAAACTGAACTGTCTCAAAATTTTTATTTGAGATAATTCTAAATCTTAAGCAATACTCGTGCCGAGAACTGTCCCAAATCGAAAAACCAAAACTAGTACTGAATATATATATATATACATACACACTTTATTAGTAGACCAAAATTTTTTATTCTATTTTTTATGATTAAAAGCCCCATACTTTATCCTTAACTTATATCAATTCGATAATAGAAGAAGACTTGTACCTATACACTAGATTCAACAAATTGAGTGCTCTTTGTAGCTGTAGTGTTAGATCCTAAATACAAGCTTAATTATCTCAAGGTAAAATACACCGGACATTATGGAAAAAACAATGAAGAAGAATTGGTGAAAAAGATTATTAACTCATTGAATGGGATGATGAACGAATACACGTGATGGATAGGGATAATTCAAAGGAAGATGAATCATCTTCCTCTATTTCGAAGAAGAATGATGATTGTATGTTAGTGTAATTTATTTGTGCTTTTAAGATATGATTAATGGAATATTTTTATATTTAAATTGAATTTTAGTGAAAAAATCTCTAAGATCCTAACCGTTTTAGTAAATGAAAAATCTTTTCTTTTCTTTTTTCATTTAATTTTTTATCTAATAATTATATAAACATTAATTGTATCTAATAATTATATAAACATTAATTGTACTATCTTATTTCTTATATTTTTTATAATTTAAAATATTAAGTTAAAAATGACGTGAAAACATCAAATATAAATGAAAACGTTAATTTAATTAAATAAAAAAAATAAATGGTTCAAACCAATTTGAGACTAAAAATTGAATGAAAACTAAACCAACAAACAACCAATCCTAAAGGGAAATCAATTTTTATACTACTATAAGATTAAGAATAAAAAAAATTAACCTCAATCAAATCTTCAAATTTTATTTAACAATGAATAGAGAACATATGCGTCAAAAAATGAATACAGAACATATCATTTTAACTTCTATATGTATAAAATTAATAATATTTAAGCATAGGATTCACAAGTCTTTTCATGTTGCCTTTTTAATTAACCTCGGGCTCTCCTACTTAATTCTAACCAAAAAATTGCAAAACCCTTAACCCTTCCATAACACTCACCTACTTCTCCTTTCTTTATAACCACTCTCATCATCCTCTTAAACACTACTAGTTTAATCTTGACATGGGTCTCTGGGTTTTATAACTTAATATCATTATTAGGTAAGCACAATCTTGCTTTATTTTAATTTTTTCCAAATTTGTTCATCTAATTTAATCATGATTTAATCTTCCTCTAATCTTGATTGAAATCTTTAGTCATTCTTGATCTCTTCTACATATATTCTCCACTTCTTGTGGGTTTTTCTTTCTGTTTCTTGCTACTTATGTTTTGAAAAAGTTATTGTTTCTAAAGGGATGGGCATGTTGCAGTAATCTTTTTATCACTTTTCAGTCAAATTTAGCTTGCTTTAAAGCATCACAAAAATCCTCTCCCACACCTCCAACAGGGTTTTCTAGTACCGACTCTTTGTGTCTCGACAGTTTCTCATGTGTGTTAAGTAAAGTTTTTTTCTACTTCTACCTGCCAAGTTTTAGTACTTGCTAGTTGCTACACAGCTTCCTACTGTACTTCAAGTTTCTCATACATCTAGGTATCTTCTTATCAACTCATATATGGCTTCATCTGGTAGAGGACCAAGAAAAAGAACCAGAACAAAAGAACCAAGAAAACCAAGATCAAGAATTCATTACAAGAAGCAGCTTGTAAAGAAACCTAGCAAGAATATTATAACTCCAGAAGCATCATCTTCGATAGCCGTTGATCAAGATTTTCCTTCTAACTCCAGGTCCAATAGTGCAATTAGCTCCAATAATTGTTGCAAGACTAATTTTGAAAATGGTGTTGATGTTTCTACTGGTTCTTCATCAAGTCCTTGTTCTACTCCAAAAGCTCAGAGATTTGGGATACCGGCAATTCTAACTTGCCCTCCAGCTCCAAAGAAGCAAAGGGTGATTCCAAGTTGTTCAATTCAGAGAAGACCGATTGCTTTCTTTGCTCCTCCTGATTTAGAACTCTTCTTCTTCTTTGCTCTTCAGTCTGATATCAAATAACAACACTAGTCTTTGTTCATAGGGATTTGATTCCAAATAGTTCATGTTATAGTTTTTGTTCTTTATCAGATCGTTTGAGGAAGATTTTGAGTGATGTTAGATATGTAGACATGACACTAGCCTTCAGTTTTAGTTTATGTGTTAGTCTGAAGCATACAATTGCTCTTTTAGAGAGTTTACTTATGTTTAACATTTGTGTATGCTGACTTTTAAAGTTGGTGAGTGCAATGTAATATTATGGGTTGATTTGAAGTATTTGATCAGTGAGGTTTTAGTGTGGAGTTTTTAGTTTCCGTTTGTTTATTTAGTCAACTTGAAGAAAGTAAAAGCAATTATATCATTTTTGTTCATTTCTAAAGTGCAAAACCACCACTATCTTGTTCTTCTACTTGATTCTGTTCGTGTTGCTATTTATTTGGTAGAATTAGATACTACACTACACACTAATCCCTATTTGAGTTGGGTAGGAGTTTTATGGATTGAATATCTCTGATTAAGAGAAGGGTAACTCTTATCATTTCACCACACCTTTCAATGATGAATCGACTATATTAATTAATAGTCATCAAAGTTTTTTTAAGTATATTAATTTTTATCGATATTCAAATTTTCAACTTGTTAATCACTAAAGTCCATTTGTTATAGTGGTTGATGTGGGTTCCCCTTGCACCCCACTATTAATCATATATAGTGTAGAAATTATAATAATATTGATAAAGTTGTCAATAAAATTCATGTAATGGTTCTGAAATAAGGCTCCACCACCCCAAACACACTTGATGATCGTGTACTGTATACTCCCTTGTGGTGTGGATAAAAGATCGCACCTTCACACACATTCTGCTCCATAAAAGACTTCCGCAAAAGTTTTTCTTATATTCTACTTTCCAGTACATATTTTTCATGATCATTATATGTGCAGATATTCTTTTGTAGTTTATGCAGATGTTATGCATACATTATTATATATGTAATTGTTATAATTATATTAGGAATCGTGCATTCAAGTTAATTTTTTTTTCTTTTACATGGCAGGGAGAAATTAGATTTTTTTTATTTAATTCTAAGTCGAATTTTAAATTTATATCAGATTAGAGGCATCTTTAATAATAAAGAATACAAAATTCCAAATTATATTTGATTATAGTCATTTTCAATGTTAAAGGATTCAAGATTGACTAATAATTTATAATCTTATAATGGCATTAGAGTTATAATCTTACTCTTACAATATGGAATAGTTTGTACCTAAACTATTATCATGTATTAGTACAATCACAAATAACAACAATATAATTAACCTGTTTCAAAAAATATATATAGTTGTAAAATTATGTGAAAAGAACATATAACATATACATTATCTCATTAATACAAATAAAACAAACTGTTAATTGCACTGTTATCTAACAAATAGATATTTTTTCTGATTTACAATTTTTTTTTGATAAGTCGTTTTATTGGTCTAACAAAAATCGAACTCTCGACCTTATAGTATTAAAATTGATTCTAGTTCAATGTGATTTACAAATATTTTCTCATTATCGAAGAAAACTCAAAAGTTTGTAGACATATTGAAGATAATGAGATACGGAATTCTCAAGTAGGATCGATGGCTAGTTTAGATAAAAAAAAAATTTTGGAGATTGTGAATCAGCAACGTAACTTGTTAGAGTGGAAGGCATAAATATATAGGCAGGAGATAGAGAGATTTGTGAAGAAAATAAAATGAAATGTAATGTATGGGGGAAGAGATGAAGGTGTCAGTCAGAAGGAGGGTGTTTGTGTGTCTCATCTGGCCGCTGCATCTATAGCGAATCCAATGACCATCACTCGTGCGGCTTCTCATCATTTCCACCCCATGACAATCTCTATACCATTTCTCTTCTATTTTTTCTTAATTCCTCTACTTCCTTTATTTTTTTGTTATTTTTATTAAATAAAGTTCAAACTTATAATTAATAACGATATCATACAAGTCCAGGGATGGAGCCAGAAACTCTTGGACGTGGGGGCTTCAGCGCAGCAGCGAGGAGGCTTAGCGGATGACAGAGGCAAGAGGCCAAACCTTCGAACTTGAAGTTTGGTACTGCAGAACAAAAAAAGTGAAATGATGACGTTGCAGTCTTGCAAAGCCAGAGAGGAAGGGGGGAAGATGACCCGGTTTGGGTGGGGCAGAGGTGGAGGATATATGGGCTCCTCCGCCGACGGTGTGGGCGGCCGTCCACACCCGCCCCCACCTGCCTCCGTCCCTAAATACAACCCATTGAAGACTATGGTGTAGCGGTAGAGGTTACCCTTCTCCTTTAACTAAAATTTTAAATTCAAAAGTTTTAATAACAAGGGTTCTGCGATAATCAATCAGGTATTAAAACGTATTTGGAAACAATGTGAATAATCAAAGATTTTTAGAAAAACGAAATTGCTACCTTAACCTAATGGATAAAGAAAATGGTAATACACATCCTTGAGGTTCCTAGCTTCCCGATACTCAAATTTCTTGGGTCATCAAGTCTGGAACTCTGTAAAAAAAGGTTATAGCAGCTCTCAATAAAAAATAAAAAAAGGGCAGTAGCCAACTCTTAAAACCTATGCAAGAATTAAAAAAATACAAAAAAAATCATTACTTTTAAAAATTAGATTATTAACAAATTTTTTTTCTCTCAACAAATATTTTCTAAAAAGTCTACCTCTTGAGAGTAGCCTGGCGGTCGAGGGCGCTGACCTAGTTCATGTTGGTAAGGGTTCGAGTAAGAGCGACGATAACTGTGAGTTGCCTATTATCGCGGATTCATGTCACGCAATAGAGCTAAATGTGCAGACACGAGACTGCTTGTCTCAATGCGGTGCTACACTGATCTCACTAGTGCACAGACCCAAGTCCGCTGTCGATACCGGCTATGACTCTTAGGAACATTTCGTAGCGGGGAGGTAATGCCTATATAGTAACTCTCAGCAGGAGTAAGTTATTACTTGTCGTTCTTGACTCCCTATTTTCAGTTAAAAAAAACTTTAAAAAGTCTGAACCCCATATTTAGCACTAAACGACCTTTTCTATTTGGGTAAACTCCACTACGGTCCCTGAGAATTGACCATATCTCTCTTGCGGTCCCTCAGTTTTCAAAATCCTTCGGTCCGGTCCCTCGCTCTTAACTCCGTTAGTCAAATTTAACGTGTCACGTCAAAAATTTGACGTGACACATGAGAACTATTAATTTTAAACATTTAATGACAAAAATAACCTTTAACCCAGAGACAATTTTAACCCACCCTTTTAACCGAGAGATACTTTTAACCCAACTCTAAACACTTAATCAAACACAAACCCACGAATTCCAACCAAACCCACCATTTCTTTCTTCTTTCTTTCTCTCTTATGAACACAAAACCCACCACCAAAACCAAAACCTAAAACCAAAAATTTAGGTCCCAACCCGAACCCACCCATTCTCCCATCACCATTCACCACTTGCTCTCTCTCTCTCTCTCTCTCTCTCTCTCTTCCTCTTAACCACTACTGTCAATCTCCCACCCTTCATCACACTCCAGATCTGCCACCACCACTGCTCGACTCTGTCGAATCGGACAAGCCCACGGGTAAAACCCCACTAATCCTCGCCGCCTCACATGACACACCTCAGACTCGGTTGTCGTTGAAGCACTCTCTCTCTATAATTCGTGAGTTGTCGAGGTCGGTTGGAGTCCACATCTATTCGATCAACAGAGATGAAGAGGAGATAGGGCGACATGGAGGAAAACAGATCTAGAAGAGGAGACTAGGAGAGAGAGATAACGACGAGGAGAGAGGAGGAAAAGGAGACATCGGTCTGGGTTTCGAGCAAGAGAGATAAAGGGATTTTTTTTTTATTTTTGTAATTTGGGATTCGATTTTCCCTAGAAGTGCTCTAATGATGATTGCTTGATGTTGATTGTTCTGTTTTTTGAAAGTTTAGTTTGTCCTAGAAGCGACCTATGGATTTATTTCAAAAAAATAATGAATTCGTTTCTGGTTTTGCAGGGATGGTGGTAGAGGAGGAGGATGATAGTGGTGGAGGGAGAGCACGATGGTGGCGAATAGAGAGAGAAGCTATAGAGAGAAGACGAATTGGGTTGATTGTTTTTTTGTTTTCTCAGAATTTGATATGGATTCGTTTATGGATCTATTTTTTTTTTAGTTCAAACTCCACTGTGAATTGGGTTGATTGTTTGAATGAAAAGAAGTGAATTGATATGGATTTTGTTGTTGATCATGGATTTTTCTGGGTTTAGTTCTTGATATGGATTCAATTTTTTTGGGTGATGAGAGAGAACGAGAGAGAGTTTTGACGAGAGAGCAGTGGAGAGATAAAGAGAGAGCAGTGGTGGAGAGATAGAGAGAGAGAGAGAGAGCAGGAAAGAGGTGTGTGTGTGTGTGAGAGATAGAGAGAGAGAGAGAGAGTGTAATAACCCGAATAATTTTTATAATTATTTTTGGATAATTATTTTTAATAAATTTGGGAAAAAATTTGAAATAATATTTTTGGTGTTAATATGATTTTTGAGGTATATTGGATAATTAAATTAAGTGAAAATTGGTTGGAATTGAAAAAAAGAAAGAAAAATGGAAGAAAAGAAAATAAAAACTGAACTACAGGTCGCCTGATTTCGGGTCCAAACGGCGTGTCGTTTCGCGTGTGTGCACAGTCGTCTGTGTGAAGGAACGAAACGACATGTCGTTTGCGTCGAAGAGGAAACGACAAGTCGTTCGCGTTGACGGACGGTCGGTCGTTCGTTCTGACGGGACAAACGACGCGTCGTTCGCGTTGCCAAACGACGTGTCGGTTGAGGGGCCCGACGACCGGTCGTGTGAGTCAACAGTAACCGACTTCTGACTTAACAAAACGACGTCGTTTTGAACAAACCAAAACGACGCCGTTTTGAATCGAACCGAACCGCCCAGATTTCTTTTTCTTTCTTCTTCCTCGTTTT
>CAODLS011659206.1:0-12470 GCA_948243855.1 Flueggea neowawraea | reverse complement strand
TGTAATAAATTACAAATAAAATGGGTCTATACGAACAAACGTATTTCCCAAATAATTAAAATTTAATTTCAATTATCTAAACGAGAACCACATTTGCACGTTTAAAACTAATTATTTTGAAAACTAATTTCCAAAATAATTCTTGGCAGAAAAATGCAATTTCTCACAATTTTGAGCACTATTTATACACCAATAAATTGGGAAAAATAGTTCAAGAACTCAAAAAATTATGAAAAATATACCAAAAATTACAAAAAAATCCAAATAATTATTCTGCAAAAAAATGATGAAAAATGGTGGTCGGTACACGTGTCACGTGCCCACACGCACCGCCCAATTCACTTCCTGACGCCTTCACGCTCTACACGCCCGGCTGCACGGTGCCGCCACGTGTCGCAGTCGCGTGGCGACACATGTCGATAAGACACGTGTCGAAATCTGAATCGACCATGTGTGCTGAGGTGGCAACGGTTGTCTAGATGGCGGAGCCATGTGTCATACAACGTAGCAATGAGGTGTCAGACACGTGTCACAATTGTGACACATGTTACCTCCTCAATGGTTCATGCGCTGATGTGTATGTTGAGTCAGCACGCACAGCGACATGTCCACCACGTGGCAAATTGTCCACGTGTCGCCTCCTGGTTGATCATTCAGGCAAGCACGTGGCGCTATCTTGATGTGCTACGTGGCTGCTCTCACCAAATGTCACTTCCACACTGGTGCACGCATCGGACATGTGTCATACTACCATTGGCGCACGTCACCTATACGTGTCGGGTTGTCATTGGGCCACGTTCGTGCCACGTAGCGCCATATGATTTATCAACGTGGTGTTCCAGAAACTTCTGCCATGTGTCGCGTTCTGACTGGTCCATGTGGGCGAATCAAAGATCGCCTCATTGTTCTTATCTGATGAATAAATTCATCTGTGTATCCTCACTCAGTATTTTTTATCTGGTTTTCATCGATTTGACGACCTTTCTGATGGAATTTTGCAACGAAATTTTGGCAGGTAACGTTTTTTAGGTCGCTGATCTCAAATCTTTTGTCGAAATTTCAAAATTCCAACTTTCAAAATTCAACTCCGGATAGACTCTAACAAAAAATGACGTTCGAGACAAAAAGTCGAATACTAAAAAATCACAATAAGCATCCTAGACAGAGACCAACAATATTTTTGAAACATATTCGAAAAAATTGTGTTAGCTCTTATACCAATGAAGGAATCATATACCGGTTTAACTAATAAACAGTATAATAAATAGTTTTGACTTACTAACCTTGATTCCAACGGAAGCTTGCAGCGGAGCAGGACCAGTTCAATGTTGGTCTTGTGAGCAAACCACTGTTGAATTGTCAATGGGAGTGCTCAGTTGTTTCGCAGTCTAAATGACACACGTGATCTGTGCAGGACTCAGGACAAGAGGTCGAGCCTCGCTCTCTCCTGATGGAGAGCTCTCTCTCTCCCTCTCTTTGGAGTGTGTGTTTGTGTATGTCGAAAATGAAGGAGCAAAGCTCCTTATATAGGCCCTCAAATGGGCTAATCGGCCTAATGGGCCCAACGGGCCCATTTCATCCCTAACTCAATTGGGCTTGCCAATTAGCATTGGTTCACGTCCCGGTTCACACCTTAACTAACCGAGTTTGATTCTCCTCAATTGGACTTTCCAATTGGTCTCGACCCACAGTATTGATTCACACCTCGACCGACCGAGTTTGGTTCACCCGTTTTGGGCGGACCACTTTTTCCAACAAAAACCAAATAGGTGGCAAGAGAAATTCCGCCTTCATTCTTTGTAAGATACTTAGCAACAGATGTTAAAGAATAGAGTCGACGATAATTTCCTTCTTCATCAGTAACAAGGGTGCATTTGAAGATGGAGTGAGAGGCAAGAAACCGCATAATACGTTCAATAAGAACTAGGGCATCAGGGTTTTGTGTAGGAAGCTGAGAGGAAATCGCAAAAGCAGAGAATGGTTCATTGTTCTTAGATTTGGCTATGATCTCAAGCAAGTCAAGCTCAATAGCAGTTCTTAAGACCATAGGAAGGAATGAAGACTTTGCCAAATGAAATGCTTGCATCAATGATTCTTCATCTTCATGAAATTGTTGGTGATCATTCAATGAAGCCATTTGTCTTGAAATTGATTGTGAAGTAACTTCTGGGGGTAAAAGAAAAAGAATGTGAAATAGTGCGTGAAGGAACAAACTTGTGGCAGTAGTTCTATATATAGAAAAATGGAACCTTCGAAGTGGAAGAGGTTAGCAGCTATCTTTATTCAATGTATTAATGCTGGAGTTGACTCTAGTATCAATGACATACAAATTCATTAGTGTCTTTTCTTTCTTTTGTAAGGATATAACATCTTCGTCCCTGACGTTTTATCCAATCTGCAAGCTAATCCCTTTGTTGTTAAACTCAATTAGTATTCTATTTATAAATTGATGAAGAAAATCAGTCCCTCCATTAATAACACGTTAAAGACACATTTAGAAAATGTTGAATGGCCATTGAAAACCCACAATTTTAAAGTAAGCTAAATTTTATATGTGGAAAATGTCCATAGAAAAAATAAAATATTTGCAGGATCAATTGCAACACCAAAAATATATTTAAAATCGAGCAATGACAAACATTTTATGAAATATTCATTAAATAGTCAAATATGTCCCTGGCCTGATGCACTAAAAGCAAAAGAATTGAATTTTAATCCTTAAGGGGAGAAAGTACTCATTTCAATTCTTCTCATAAAATTTTCTAATAAGAAATAGTCAAACAAAAAAAAATTAAATGGTCACTTAAATTTGGTTAATTTTCTATTTGTAGTAACTGAATTTTATTTATTTATTTATTTCAATATGGCCCCTCAACTTCAATTTTGTACAAAACTAATAACTCTATTATATTTTTAGTGTTTTTGTGACCATATCATATAATGAATTAAGGAAGAATGACTTATTTATAAAAAAAATTGAAGTTGAGTGATCATACTAAAAAAAAAATTGCGTCAATGTGAAACCAAAGTTCATCAGTACAATTTACTCTTCTTTTGTTTGGTGTGTTTGTTTGAGAAAGATTGCAAAAATTATTAAACGAAAAAGTAGAAACATTTGTGTCAGTCATATATACGAGTAGTTGTATCCACTTTGTCATTACTAATAAGAAAATGTCGAACATAATTTGAGTAGTTGGCTATTTAGATGAATAATAGCCAACTACTCATAATTTAATAATATAAGAACGTTTCATACAGATATGCTGTCGATATTATGAGATATTGATTCTCACAGTCCTCATATATTTAACGAAGGAAATATTATTCTGACTGACTATATATTTGTGATATCAAGTCATGTATAAATTGTTATTTTTTAATTTAACTGAATATATCTTTACAATTATATATACATATTGTTTATGTTGGAATTTTACAATCTCATAAATGGAGGACACAATCAAGCCAAAGACACCAAAAAAGGAAACCATGCATGGCAAAACTATCAAATAAAGACCAGGGACAACAGAAAATTTGATCGGATATTTGATTGCCAAAAGACTCGGGACGAAGAAGGAAAGCCAAAAACACAATTATTTGACGGCCACAAAATCTGAGATAGAGAAGGAAAGAATCATTATGTATGGAAAGTCTTGCAGATGACCTAGGACAAAGAAGGAAATCTAGATGACAAGATCACTACAGATCAGGAACAATATAGCAAAAAATGGAGGAATCAATGGAATCAACGTAAATGATGAAATCAATTTGTCCTCCCTGGCAAGGCAACAAGATTCACTCTAGAACAGTATATGTAATACCCCACTCGTTTCGATTGGGATTCCGATAGTTTTCTGATTTGGCTTCGATTTGATCTTCGGATAACTGGAGTATTGATTAAGGATCTTTGGGTTTTGATGATGGTAATCATGTATGTTTGATGTTGTTAAGTTTTGGGAATGTTTCAGGATGAGTTAGGAAGTGAGAGGTGTCGTGAGGGTGAAATGCAAGACACCTCATGTACGTAAGAGTAATTCCTTACGTACGTGATCTAGGAAATGTTGGGATGATCCACGTACGTGAGTTTCTCAATGACGTATGTGAGGTCGGGTCTAATGCTTCCAGAAGTGATTTTCGACCCCATTAACGTACGTGAGACTCTTGGTAACATACGTGAGGGTTACCTAACAGCCCCGAACTCTTCATTTATTTCACTCCTCTCTCACTCAAATCTTCTCTCAACTGTCTAAAACTCTTCCACATTGTTCGCCCATCATTCCTAACCAATTTCTAAGGTAAGATCACATGTCTTTCTTGATTTAAACATCATTTTCATTCCTTGATTCATGGAATCCGTTTTAGGCCGAAATCATCTAGGGTTCAGATTTTCTCATGATTCTGTGTTAATGGATGCCTAGGGTTGTTAAATTAAGCTTCATTCAGGTTAAAGGAACTTAGTTTGAGCTTTGAATCGAAGAATTTGATGTTGTTTTGAGCGGTTAGGGTTAGTTCGGTTTTGATTATTTTGGACCAATTTGGAGTTGTTTTGTTGGATTTGTTGATTGATTAATGTTCCTAAGGTTGCTAGTGAGCAATGTGGATGGATTAGAACGTTAGATATCGATCGAATCGAGATTTTTCCATTTTTGTAATTTTTGGAAAGTTTTCTCTGGGTTTGTAATTTTAGGAAAGTTGATTCCAAATCTGCAATTTTGAAGAAATTTGGTTAGATTTGTAATTATAGAATGTTACAGTCTAGATTTGTAAATTTTGAAAAGTTGATGACCAACTTGTAATTTTACAAGTTAAGGAATAATTTGGGAATTCTAACTACTTAGAAAACTAGCTAATATTTCTAAAGTATTTTGAGGATTGTTTTGGAATTTGACAAGTCTCGGGGACTAGAAGGTAATTTTACACTGGTCGGGATCAAATTGTAATTTTACATATATTTTGGATTTTGGATCCAGAGTGATAGATTATCATTCGTATATGGATTTTTGGCGACTTGAGAGTCTGCATTTGCATTTACATAACATGCATTTGGTATTGCCACAATACCATATTTTGATATATGTTTGTTGTATATGTTCAGATTATTGCTTTTGCCAGTGAGACCAGCCACCATCGAGTGGGACTTGACTGGTGATTGTGCTTGGATTTTCAGGTGGGTGAATAGCAGCTTCAGACACATTAATTGTATCTCGAAACTATATATATTTTTGTTGTGTACGACACATTAGAAATTGAACTAATTTGAGGATTGACTAATAATAAATTAGTTATATGTTTGATCAGGATTACGTTTTGAACTGATATGTATGTATGTATGTATGCATGCATGTATGCATGCATGCATGCCTTTGATTTCGTACTATGTATTAGTATGTTTTGATTTTGATGCGGGACTCCTCTGTTACGAAGGTAAAAATGTGACCTTTGATATACCAATGATTTGAGAATGTCCAGCTACAAGGGTTGTCGGTAGTCATGTGTTCTGATCCAATACATAATTTATTTTGGATTGTGGCGGAGTCCACATCACCTTTGTATTAGTGTTGGATGCACACCTTTGTTTCAGTCCCATGTATTTGACACCAGTTTTGACTCGAAAACTATGATTTGAATCAGAAAAAGGATTTTAAAGCCTACGTGCTTGTTGGATGCTTTGGTTGTGAACCTTTGCAAAATGAATTTTCGAAAAACTATTATTTATTTAATGTGTATATATATACGTATATATACTTATATATATCTGCTTGTGGTATTTTTGAACTATTTTCAAAACAGTCTTTGTGAGGCACGTATGAGGCAATCTGGAGTGTTATTCCTCACTCGGCCCTGGCCCCCTTTGTTTCTCTGTCTACTATGATTTTCTTATCACAGGTACATAGACTTTTGGCTTCGGCAATCGTTCTGCATCTTGACTCCAGTGAGGCGTTATTTCGTTAGTAATGCCTTTTGTCCTGGATCTCCTTTTGTTTTTGTTAGAACTTCACATCGGGATGTTGTTGGTTTACGGGTTTTGCCATTTGTATTTGATATTTTATACTCATGATATATTTTTTTGATATATTCATTATTTGATTTATGGTATTTATCTTAATACTTATACTTTAAACGATAATGTTTTCGTTAAACGTTTTTAAATAATAATTAAACGTTTTGGGTAGTATTTTCTGATCTTTAAGGCTTGTGCGAGACGGGTCGGGCTTCCATAGACGGTTCGCTTTGTACGCTAGTCATCGGCCCGGTTTTGGGTCGTGATAGCATTACCAAGTACTTTTATAATAAGACCAAAGCTAGAACTAGTAGAAACAGAATCAACATGTCGAAGCTTGATGGTCATAACTGGTGTTTTGATCAAGAATCTCTTCAGAAGGGGCCTTCAATTTCTTCTTCAATCTTTTCACTAAGAAGGAGGGTGTTCTTCTGAGCTATCCTTTTGGGGGATGTTTCCTTTAGCTTTCTGAATATGAAATACAGTGCTGAGTGGTCCAGTTGAAAAAGAGGAGGTTAAACTAGCGGTTAGTGAGATGAACAATTCAAAAGTACTGGAGATTGGAATCGCAGTGATTCCAAATGGAAGCCGGTGTGCAAGTTCCAAGGGCCTCAAAGAATTAAAATGTTCTTATAGGTCATCATGAATGGTGTTTTTAATGCCAAACGCTTGACGTTTACGGAGGAACCTCTCTCTTGGCTCATCGCGTGACATTTGGGGGTCGAATGAGGAAACTTGGATCCACATCCTCCGGGAATGTGCAGTGGCAAGAGTTTTTTGGCAGGTTAATAATACCAATGGTCACAAAACTTCGCTCGGTGCTCAACTTTGGTTACGAAAGTGAAAAATGCTACGTGATGGTCATGTCTGGGTTTTTTTTGCTTCAACTCGATTACTTTGCCCTGAAAAATATGCCAATTGGGTAAGCGCCACGTGAGATGGAAACGGGTGTTTCCTCTGCCCACGTGGCACGCCGATATGCAATTGAAAAGACCAGTTCTAACCATACCCTACCCCGAACCATACCGGCCCGACCGGACGACACCTATTCACTCATTCTCTCTAACACGTTTTATAACTCGGTAGCTGACTGTGCTTGAAGGAAGGACTCCCAAACCTCAAAGGACCACATGTTTGGTGGGTTCGAAGCCGCCGGTCCAAGGATGGATCAAAATCAATACCAACGGTTCTATGTTGGAAGCCAACTGCTCTGCTACAGCAGGAGGGGTGGTGAGAGACCACAACGGCGACTGGATTACAGGATTTGCTCTCAACATTGGATCATGTCTAGCCACAACTGCAGAATTTTAGGCCATTACCAAAGGGTTTGATTTGGCTTGGGAGCTTGGGTTCGCGAATGTTATTATGTAGAGTGAACGCCTTGGCAGTCCAAGAGACACCCCTCCAAATCGTCATAGGTTGTTCATTGCCGCAACCAAAGCGATGCTAAATCGACCTTGGACTGTCCATATTGTACACATCTATAGGGAATAAAATTTTGTTGTTGCTACACGAAGACTTTATTTAGGGCCTTCCATGTACTTAATTCTCCCCCTTAGATGTTAGGAATTTGTTGGATTATGATAAGCAAGGAGGAGTTTATTCAAGACTTTGTAATCAGTCATAGGCTTCGACGTTGTTGCTCTATAAATAACTTTTTTTTAAAAAAAAAAGACCAACTTAGTTAAGTTGGTGCATATGGGAGGAGGCTCTTTTCATTAAAAAAAAAGACTACATTTTGTTACAAACTTTTTAAATATATTCGATCCTAAGATTTTATTTTTATTTTTTGGAATATGTGTATTTAGGAACTTATTCAACATTTTTTTAGAAATACTTTATGCACTCTCTTTTATGTACTTTCCAATTAGAATGTGACAAATATCATTGGTGGTATTTATTTTTGATAAATTGCAAAAGTAAATTACATAATGAAAAAGAAAAAGTAGAAAAATTGGCATGTCTTTTTAGGAGTTAATCATATGCATGAATGTTAAATATGTTTTTAGCATATTAAACCAACAAACACCAACAATATATTAAGATTACAAAGAATATATATTACACTTTAATTAGTGTTTAAGAAATTGCAAAAAAAATGCATATAACATTTATCTTTTACACACAAAAAAAATTATTCACGAAACATCACAAAACAGGGGACAAGTAGGAAAAAACATATGATATTTTTGCACACTAAAAACTCCATGATCAAGGCAGTGGATAGCCTGTGAATCAACACAATTATCTCCAGTCAAACAAAAAATTAAGGCTTTGATTAAATAGCTTTTTAGATGCTATATTTTAATTATTCAATTTCAAATTGAATTGTAACATTAATATTAGTTTTAACTGAATTTTTTGTGACCGGGAGTGAAATTACTTATGATTTTTTTTTATTCTACTAGGTGCTATCAGATTTGTATCTTTTAAAATCTGACATTAATTAAATATATGAAAACACTTTGAAAAAATCACAAAATATTTTAGAAAAAAGCCTCTTAGCCCAAACCGACATTTCTCTTTATATCATCAAAACACTTGAGAATATGGGTAACTTCTTTGTCGTTCATAAAGTATAGTGTAAACTCATTTGCGCTTCATATTCAAGAAGGGTAAAAAAAAAAAATTCAAAGAACCTCAAAGAGAAAAGAGAAATTTTTCAAAATCCAAAAACTGAATAATAGATTACATTATACTTAGATACGATAAAAAAAATAATTCATAAAAAATCACAAGATATTTTAGGGAAAAAAAGTGCCTCTTACGCCAAACCGACATTTGGGATGATATACCGACTTATGTTTCTTTTTTGCTTTGTGATAACGTAGTGAACTTTCAGTAAGTTCTTGGATCCAGAAAAAACTAGCGTTCAATGTAATGGGACTACCGGATCTTCTGGTTATTACTCAACAAAGATTATTTAGTCTCCTAAATAAGAGATATTTAGGAGACTAAATTTACACTTGACTAAAAAGAAAGAAAGATTAAATTTTCTGATTAATAGTTGTTCGATTAGTTGTAATTTTTTGTGTTGTGATCAATAATGAGAATATTTAATTTACAACATTAACATAATATATTACACATTCAACATATTATAATTCAAAAAAAAATATTCTCTTCTATTTTTCATTATACAATCTGCAAATCTACAATTTGCTTCTCCAGTTTACAAAAATCAAGCAAAAATCTTTTTATGTAAAGTTAGAGTTTTGTGGTCAGTACAATAATTAAGTTCAAACTCATGATTATATGCAAAAGAAATTACAAACTTAGTTCGTCGTTCAATCAAAATCTAGTCCCATTGCATGGTAATGTCCCCCCGGTATTATTACCACTACATACACATGGTGATGCATTCGGAAACATTCAAATACATAACGAAACTCCTCAATCACCATTCTCATAGCTTAGCTTAATGCCTTCGGTCTCATTTGTCAAAGCTCTTATGAAAACATAGAGAAAAGTTATCTTCTAACTCACTAGAAGCATCATTTATTAGTCGCATCAGGTGTGACCTTCACTGCAACCCAATCATCGTTACTAAAGGGCAACACAGCACTACCTGACGGGTATGACATGCTTGACTGACGGGGATGGACGATAACCCCCGTCTTGCACGTCGTACTTGCCTTGACTAGATGCTCGATGCTTGAACATATAGTAGAACCAGCAGAGGAGTTCGCTGCACAAGCTTGCAAAGATTGGCCAAATTCATTCAAAGAACCGATAGAAGTACCCGAAGACAATGAAACACTCCCTGAAGTTGAGCTCCGATCTAGTACTGAAAAGTACACAAATTTTACACCATGACATGCAGAGAAAATGAATCTCTAATAGTTAGTATCTGAATGCAAATAGATGAGCTTCTAGAATGATTCACCAGGATACACCTCAACTTGTTTCTCAGGTATAGTAGGTTGCACATGTCGAAGATAAGCAAGATAATCAACTCGGTTACTTGAAGAAAATTGGACTTCTTGTCGTTTTGGAGAAGGGGGTAAACACATCAAATTTTCATTTGAGTTACCTGAGCATGTAAGAATAGAAGCTAGTCAAGCACTATGTTATGTTTTTATCCTACAACAGTGTCAAGTTTAACAATTACCAGCAAGATCTGCCCGCTTGTTGGAACCCAATTGTTTAGTTGCAAGGCCTGGATCCGAGTCGCCTGAACAGGCAATAATATATCTGATCGGCTACAATAGTAAAAGTATTTTATCCCATTTAACACTAAAAATGGTTCTCCGAGAAAATACCAGTAAAATCTAATTGAGAAGTAGAAGATGCATGAGTTGCTTCTTGTACTTGTGAAGGAGTGGGAGAAGGTGTAGGTTTTATAATTGAGTTGCCTAAAAACAGCAAAAACATATATGTACTATAGATCATCCCAACTAGCTGTTGAACAAATTACTAAAATCAAGATGTAAATAAAAGAATATAAAATTGAACGTACGTTGTTTTAGAGTTGTGTAAGCGACTTTTGCTGCACTAGCCTCTGCCTGCTTCTTACTTCTTGCTTCTTGTCCTATAAAACACTCCCCTCCTACCTCCACATTAGAAACAAAAGTTGGTGCATTATCTTTACCAGATTTACTTGTAGTACAATTCGGCAAAGGATGACCCTTTTTTTGCGCTAATTCTTGTAAAAGATTCTTGTAACCAGAGTCGTCCTGAAAGAAAACGAGGCATACCCGCAACAAAGTATTTAAATAAACTACAAATTTATGAATGTCTATGCAAAGTAGATACAACAATCACTTGTAATTACTGCACTAACCTGCTCAACTCCATTGGGCAACAATGACATTAATGCAACTCTTGCAGCTGCAAGCTCAGCTTTATTTAAAGAAGGATAAAATTCTTGACTTCCATAGGTTTTTCCATCAACCATGACCTTGCATCTAAAGCGGCTAGCATGTGGAGGACCATCACTTCGCAAGAATAAACAGGGAGATTGAGATTCCTTTTCTGAGTATAGCTTTGAAGTTGGTTTTTGTACAAATGCTGCATCTCTACAAGATAAAAAATAATAATAATAATAATAATATTCAATGATAAGACATCTTCAAATTGTGAACATTAATGTAATGTGCAACTATGTGTTATGCAAAGATTAAAGAAAAATTCAATTTTTTTTAGATTTATTATTTAAAATATACAGTAAGTTCTTATCCAGCATTATTTCCAAGACTACCAATACAAAATATCAAAATAAAACCAAAGGGAGAAGTTCTATGGCTAACCATGAATACTAACTCCTAAAAATTTGTTCTTACCCATGAAATTATTGTTAGTATTGGCAGCAACAGTTTCATTTCTCACAGTTGGATTCATTTCTGGCGCCCTCTGCTGCGATGTGCTTCCTATAAATGACTATTATAAATTAAATATTCCAAAATGACATACATCAACAATGTCACAAAAAAAAATGAATCATGAACAGCATCAGCACATAACCATAATCAGGAAATTGCAAAAAAAAAAACTTAATTGCTGCAGTAGGCTCAAGAGTTACTATTATGTGCTTTTACTAAATGTTTGTTCACTTTCTAGTGCAACCTTAGAAATTAAATTATCATTTGTCTTTTAAACTAACATGATATGAACCATACCCATATTATTAATCATAACATTCATCATCATTCTCATAGCACCCAATGTGCATCAAAAGAAAAATTTTATGAAACACTAACAATGCTTCTATGAATACTGTGAAACTAATTCAGTGATTCTCACCCATGGAACTATTCTCATTCTTGGCAACAGCAACAAATCCACTCCACTGAGTTTGACTTGTTTCCTGTGCATTTTGCGCTGTCAGTCAGCTATTATTTAATGCATTAATTACAGTTGAAGATCCTGCAAGAATCAAGTAATGCTTTTATCATAAGCATATGAAAGCATGATCAAAACATGAAGGGCATATCGTGAAAATCCCAAAATGAAGAATAAGTTCCATTGCAGTATTTCTTTGTAAGTGTTAAAGGGAGACATCAAAATGAAACAAAAGCAAAAGGAAAGTTCTATGCCGAGTAGAAGAGACAAAATTAAGAAACCCAGTATTGCATCTATAATGATTCACAAGAAGAGAATCAAAGTTTATGAGGTTGTAGCTTCAATGTAAACACAAACATTAATAAGGATCTCTGTTTGAAATGTTTCCTTCCATAGCTTAAGAATTATTTTGTTTTGAATCCTACTCAACATTTAAGGTTATAAGTGCTGGTGGTGCAGTTGTACCATTATTCTTTGCAAGTTTTAGACTAACATGATATGAACCAAACTAATACTACTAATCATAATATTGATCATCATACTCATAGCAACCAATGTGCGTTTAAAGAAAATTTTAATGGAACATTAAGGATGCATCTATGGATACTCTGAAACTAATACAGTGATCTCACCCATGGAATTGTTCTCATTCTTCGCAATAGCAACAACTTCAATTATTTGAGTTTGA
>CAODLS011658869.1:0-14064 GCA_948243855.1 Flueggea neowawraea | reverse complement strand
ATTAAATAAATTTAAAATGGACTAACCTGCACAAGGGATACAATTCGAGCATGCATCTCTGCAGCAGTCTCCTGGTTCTCAATTTCTCCATCACTGTTGAGCATAACCTTCAGCCTATTCTCCTTGAGTAGTTTCTCAGATCGAGCATGTCTCTATATGACATGTAAATTTTCTTTAGGTAAATCAACAGAAGTAACCAAGTGCCATGCCATATCAAAACAATTACGGGACTTAAACATTGACATTAAATTTCCCTAGTCATCTTCCAAATCAAGTTCGGTTTTACCTAATGTTTTATACATGTACATAAAACAAGTATACTGCTGAGCTTGGGAATTATGTATAGTCATCCATTAGCTAATGGCCACCAAAGAGTGGATGAGCAGCAAGCAAAGAACATGAGAATAAGCATAGCCTTTTGTACCAAGTTGTTACATCATTTATAATAAGCTGGTAACTAATAAAATTTCTAATTCCTAACTTCTATATGCAATATAACAAATGAGAGTTACATCTATTAGAAAAAAAATAAATTATCTCAATCTTGATTATTAATATATTCATCAGACAGGGTCCAGCTTCTTCAGGTTTCATGTCCTTTAACAAAACGCCTAACTTCAAAAAGGAATCCTGACTGGGCAGCGAGGAACGCCATCAGAATAACTTCAAGACATATACCCCGTTCAATTTCAAATGGGTATATACTGTAGAATGGACCATAAGGTAATTCAATAGAAGAATAATTTTCTATTTTCAGACAGTACAAAATATAACTTTAGAGTTATAACAAGCACTGTTTGTTGATAACGACTTTGAATATCATGTGACCTAATGACAAACTACGCGAGACACATTCACAAAATTGATAACATCTAGAACTTGCAGATTAAAGTGAAAAGAAATATATGATTATTTGCACCTATAGTCATTCATCCACTAATGAATACTTGACAGCAGAAGAGAAAATGGAGATGGAGAAAGAGCCAATAAAATCTTGAAGAACAAAAATAGACAGTGAAATTCTTCTATTGAACATTATCTGTATTGAATATCTTGGCAGATAGGAACAAAGCCATGCTTTAGTTTTAAAAATGAATTCCTTCTCAACAGAATAATGTTACCTTAGAACTGAGATGAGCCGTCAGGGACTCTTCACCCAAACACATAATTCTTGGGCAAATCCTACACTTGTAAACAGATTTAACCTTAAGCACGCAATCTGGCATATCGTATGGAACAGATTGCTTTTCAGTTTCTTCATCAAGTACTTCAGCGCCAAGATTATTAGACATACGAGAACCAACTAGTTCCTGCCTATCCCCAGTGGTTTCATCATCGTCATTTACAGAACCTGCTATACATCAGGAATCCAATTAAGATAAATGTTCCCATGAATGCAATATATTTATTTCTGGATTTTGATTTTGACAATTCAAACCAGCTAGTTGAATTATTACCCCTCATAGATTGCGCAACCAATAAGAAGAGCAGCTAAAACTGGCATATTGAAAAAAAAAAATAATAAATCAAGCACAGTTTAAATGAGCTTGTAAAATTTAAAAGCTGAATTTATCTATGCCCTGCATTAGTTATTTCAAGAATGCTCGCAGATGGCACCTAGAAAACTGAATGCGGAAGATTCCAGTTAGACATCTGATAGTATCAACATAGATATATACTTTAACTCATTTCATAATTCAAAAAAGCTCGAAAAACACAATCATCATCAAAACACCCAAGTACAGCACTTAGGAATTGAATGCTAATTAATCAAAAATCTCATACTAAAAGTAAAACCTACCCGGCGAGTCAGCATCAATTTCGTTCCCTGAGCTATCCTCACTTTCATATCCTGAAAACCAAACAGAAAAAATAACAATAACAATCAATAAACAGAAGAAGGGTTCGAATTGAAGAACAAACCAGAAGAAGGGGAGCAAGATTCTTGATGGGTTTCTTTAGCCTCAACTTCAACATCACCATCACTTGCATCTACTTCGACTTCAGAGTCAGAAGAAGAAGATTCAGAAGAAGGGTCATTTCTGTCACCATGTTCTTCCCTGTAAAATCGCCTCTTTATCATCCTTGCTCTCTTTTTTCTTTGGCACCTGATGAAATGCAAAACATTATCAATTTGACACCAGAAGCTGATTCATTGGATACTATAAAATGGTAAAAGCAAGCTTACAAGTGTTTGAACAGAATGGAAAATTGGCGACGGCAGTTGGGTGGAGGGAGGAAGAGAGAGGGGAGGAGGTGGGTGGGGTTTTGGGTTTTTCTCGTTTCGGTCAGAGAAAAACGGACTTAGTGGAGTTCGGGCTAGCGGGTCCAAGCTCGGCCCATCTCTCTACACACTGTGAAAATTGTCGAAACGAGACAGGAGGACCATCAACTTTTATTATTTCCTAAGAGAGCCCCCTAGTTTCAAATCTTTTTGATATGGACAGTTTTCAAATCTTTTCGACATGGTACCTCAAGTTTTTAAACTTTCTGGCATGTCATCTCAGGGAAACTAATTTCTAAAATGTCACTTTCTTATTTTTATTCCTCTTTTTTTTTTTTCTCTCTTGGCATATTTTTTCTCTTTCCTCTTTATTGCCGGAAATGACAACAACAACAGTGCCCATCGCACACAGCTCCTTCGTTGTAGTGTCGCAATCTCCTCCAACGTCTTAGCCCTGATCGTGTCTCCTCCATGGCTACTCTCTCTCTCTCTCGATCACGCGACTTAAATTGCAATCTGAAATGGTGGCATCATCGCGAATAGCGACCATTGATAGTAAGGCTACAATGCCATTAAGGATCCCGATTTGAATGGGAGCGGTGCTAGGGTTTCAAACCTTAGATTTGTACTATCAATATATTTGTATTCTTTTGAAATTATGGCACCAGGCCCTCAAATTTTGCAAAAATTATCATACCAATCCCTAGTTCCTGAGAATTCATATAACAGTCCCTTAAATATGCTATCGGTCCCAATCTTTAATGGTTGAACACTTATATGTCTAGAAAACTAATATGATACACAAGCGTACATGGTTGTACATGTTTTGTACATTTTTCTACATAATTGTACACTTTTGTGTAAACTCATGTATACTTGTGCACAACTTTAGAAAATGGACTAACAAAGAAATAGAGGATGTTTGTACATTTTGTGTACACTAGTATATATGCATGTACACGTTTGTGCATGATCTATACGCTAATGTCTTCTTACGTAAACCTTAAAATAAATCAAAAAATTGATATTCAGTAAAAATTTGATTTTTCTTGGTAATTATTTTAAAAACCATTTGAAAATTTACTATTTCGTCCTTATGTTATTTTGAATTTTCTGATTATACCACTATGCTTTCAAAAGGCTCTTGTTGTGTCGCTGGAACTTAACACCGTTAGGTGAATATGATGAGACACGTCAGCTCTACTGAGTTGGCATGTGAGACACATACCAATGTGGCTATAATGACCATTATGCCCTTATACATTCTTTTTCTTCACTAATTTTCTCTCTCTTAACCCTTTATTCACCTCTCCTTCAGCCTTTGTCTGAAACAAACCCAACACAATCTAAAACAAACTAAACATTTTTCTCCTTCATCTACTTTGCATCTAAACACAACACCACCAAAACCATAATCTACATTTTTCACGCCACCCAACTCAGGCCGCAAGACCTAACAACCATAATTTTCTTTCAATCAACAAAAACAATCAATTTTCTTAAAAAACAGAAAACATAGATCCATTTAATTTTCATTCAATCAAGAAAATCAATTCAAAAGAAATCTACTCACAAACTAGATCCATGGCACTACTTTTGTTGGAGGATTTTCGGTCTTGCCTTGATGGAGTTGTGTGAGTAAATAAGAGAGAAAAATGAACATCAAGATTTAGAGTGGTTCGACCAACCTTGCCTACGTCCGTTATAACGATGATTGATTACGACTCAATCCAACAAAGCCAATTATAAGGTTGATTCTCGGCTCACACCTCTAAAGCCTACAAGGTTGATTATGGCTCACACCTCTAAATCCATTACAATGTTGTTTTCTAAGGCTCACAACAAACCTTTCCCACACCCAAAGTGTTTAAAAAACATTTTACAATGAAAGCTCTATGCTAGGAGTAAATGTTTTTGCTTAATGCTCATGATCTTCTCTCAAGGCTTGATTTTGGTGTTTTCGTGGATGGAATTGATAGAAGTTTTGGCACACTGATATTTGATGTTTTTCCACACTGTCTTTGCCTTTTTTTAAAGTATTTATAGCCTTTCTTGCCCATATGATCGTTGGGGTTGGTAATCTAGCAATTGGAGTGCATTTGATGCTTGATTTCCTATCATACATGACTTACTCGAGTAATTATTTTTCTTACTCGAGTGAACGTGATTTTTTACTAGTGCAATCAAATCCCATGATTATCACACACTGAATGATCCTAGATTCACACCTGATCCTTTGATTACTCGAGCAACTTTATTTCTCACTCGAGCTAGTCCTCATCCAGTGATGCTTCTGAGTTTTCTACTAGCTCGAGTGAATTCCAACCTGCTCGAGTGAAAGCTTTATTTCATTTTTCCTCTGAAACATGTTTTACTCAAGTAACTTTCTTTGTTACTCGAGGAAGTCCTATCTTGAACTTAATCATCTTGTATTTGGCATTCTCTTGAGCAAACCTTCTTACCAACTTTTGTTCATCATCAAAACATAAGAGGATGCAAATGTTAACCACCCTTGGTTCAACAACTTTCTCTTTGCTTTAATCAAAATCAAAAAAACCTAACAGAACCCAATTTTGCCTTTAATCAACAAAATTAACAAAATCAACAAAATTACAAAAACCTAACATAAAGTTTATGTTCAATCTTGCCTTCTCTAGTGTGTCGTTGAGAGAGAGAGAAAGAGAGAGAGAGAGAGAGAGCATGATTAAGTGAGAGGGAGGAGTGGCAATGGAAGTATAGGTCTTGGCCATGAACGGTTTGTCTTGTTCTCTCCTCTATCGGTCTCTTTCTCTTCAATTTTCTCTCCACTGACATTGTGATGCGATCCCAGGATTGGCATTGTTCGTTTCGATGGAGAGTGTAATTCATGCCAGGATTTCAACCCTTGTTGGCGTCGTCGATGTGGTCAGTGGCGAAGGTGGAAATGGTGGAGATGAGGATGAGGATGGAGGGAGATGGAGTTGGAAATCATGAAGCTGGATCTAGTAGTGGATTTCTTTATTGGTTTGCAATTGGTTTTGGTTTTAGAGGCTAAGTTAACTAGTAAGAGGTAAAGATAAGGGTGAGGATGGAGATGAGAGAGAGAGAGAGCCACGGTAGTAATGGAAGAGAGAGTGGGAGAGAGTGAGAAGGAGAAGTTAGAGGAGAAATGAAAAGAAAATTGAAAACAAATTGAGTGTGTATTAGTACTTTCCCATTTTTCGTTAAGAAAATTTGACGGCGTTAAGCTCCAAGGACGTAATAAGAGCTTTTTGAAAACACTGTGGAGTAATAAGAGAATTCGACATAATAAAGGGACAAAATAGTAATTTTTTAAAATCATTTTAAGACTTGTGCACATTTGTCCACGTTCTATCCACATTTCTCTACACAATTGTACACACTCTGCTATAAATTGTTGTTTTGCTATATTTTTTTAATTTTTTGTGACAAGTCAACTTCTCTCAATTTTCCTCCAATTTCTCGAGAAAAGTCAAAAAATGGAATTCTAGATATTATTTTTGGGAAGATGTCATACTAGATATAAGTTAAAAAGGGAAGTCATTTGGGATATTTTTTCCACTCATTCATTTGAAGTGTAATTTTTCCAAGAAAATTACACAGCTTGTTAGATTTTGATGGCCAATTTTTAAGCATTTCTCTATACATATTATATTATCAGGATTAGTAGACAATTTTTACAACTACGAAATTAGAAGACATGCCAGAAGGTTTTTCACAACTACCAGATTTTTATCTATATTAACTCTATTTTTTCTTAGCAGTATCTGCCTTTCTCTCTCTTTTCTCTCTCCTCTCTCCACCTTATTGTTCAAAACTGCTTCCTCCTCTTCCCTCCACCCTCTTGTTGTCTCTTGTTTGTTGCCTTTCCATCTTTTCAAGCATCAACACAACTACTAAATTAATGTACTCAACAATACCATTTTCCTCTTCCTTTTAATGTCAAAATAAGCAGTAACCACAAAAGAAAGTTCAAATTTGTAGTTGAATACTTTGTACTAGTCATGCAATAAAGATTTGTATTTTCTAACCTTTCCCACTTTCTTCCACTTATCTCTTTATGGACAATGTATCACTCAATTCTAAATGCATAAAAGCATGATGAAAATAAAGAGCCTTATCAAACATAATATTGGTTGAGCTCCATCTATTTGGAACATCTTACCTTAAGTCTCTTTTGCTATGAAGAGAACTATGAACAAACACATTGTAAAAATTTTTGCTTTCTAACTTGATTACCTTCCACATATTTGATACTATCATGAATTTTAACAACATAAGAATTTATAGATTTCCTACCATTTTGAGCCAATAGATTCAAAATATGACCACAAAATCAAACAATAAGATGTTTTTAATCATACACAAGCGACAAATCCCATCTTTATTAGATCATTGTGTTTTAAGCAATCTAACATAAGTACTACTAGCAAAAGCATTGTCCAATGTTAATGAAAAAGCTCTTAACTCAATTGTCTAATCACATAGAAAACTATGAATTTTTTTGATAATGATATCCCATTATGAGGAGGTGGCATGAAGCAAAAGTTTAACATTCTTTTATGTAAGATCCAATCCTTATCAACGAAATGAGCAATAATCATATATAACCATCTATAGTTAAAGATTGTATCAATTTTTAACAAATCTCTAAACATTTTAGCATCAGTTTTAGAACTAGATAGAGACACAGAACCTCACATGTATCTTTTTTGACATAAGTGGAGATGTAACGATTTGTCTTGTGTATCCTATATTTTGAATCAACAATATAAATCATTCCACAATGTTCGCATTTGCACCTCTTTTTTTTTTGTTTGGTTTTGTTGATGTTGTTGCATAGAACAACAATAAGTCAAATGGTTCTCAAGTCTTTGTGTGAATCCTGCAAAATAATAAAGACCAGAGGTTGAGGGTTGATCCTCCAATGTCACTCTGATACTCAAGTTATTGGAGTGTTTATGGCTGAGTTTCGATAGAGTTTTGGCAAGTAATAATCAAATGAAAGCGTACCTTATTCTGAGGTAGAGAGGGTTATTTATAGAGTGATGAGACAGGATGAGGTGAGGGAAAATCTCCCCTTGAATTTCAAAACATAAAGATATCATATCCTCAACTTGATCTTTCTATTAAAATCAAAATAAATGTGTTTGAAGAATTCTTTTAGAATATGAGCCCTCCTATGTGGGCTTTGACTTTGGATGTGGATTCTTACTGGCTTTAACGTGTTTAGATCATACTGGGCCTTATAGGTCTTGTTGGGCTTTATGGG
Organism: Flueggea neowawraea; assembly: GCA_948243855.1. Taxonomy (NCBI): domain Eukaryota; kingdom Viridiplantae; phylum Streptophyta; class Magnoliopsida; order Malpighiales; family Phyllanthaceae; genus Flueggea; species Flueggea neowawraea. Next base: position 6,568 of record CAODLS011658869.1, on the reverse strand, counting down.
CCTCAACCTATGTCACATCAGTTGGTAAAATATCAAAATAATTCTAAACAACTGAAGTGAACTTTCTTTAAGAACATTTTAAGTTGTTGTCGCCACCTCTCCAAGACCAAATAATTTCTCCAACTTTATCAAATCATTGTCACACTCATTATTATGAATATTTACCCATTAGTGTCGATACTAGTTTTTACTTTCTTCAACGCGCCCTCCCTCATGGTAGGCCAAAAGAATCTTGTGCAATGTTGTGTGCGTTTTTAATTCATGGTAAGCTGTCACAGTCTTAATGGGTTTTATTTTTCTAGTGAAAAACTTGTCTTACCTGTGTGCAAAGTTGTCACATGTTTTTGATTTCTTACATTCCTGACCAAACCTCATCTTATTTGCATGAAAGGTTGTCAATTCCCTCAAGTCTTTCTAATCATTTATTCATTGCTTCTACGCCATGTTGCATTTGATAATTATATAAACTCGTAAATGTATTAAAAAATGTCGTTATTCATTTGATGAAAATGCATGATAATGCCAATGAAATGCAAATGCAGAATTATAAAGAAGACATAAGAATTTTTATAGTGGTTCCATTTTGAAGCCTATGTCCACTCTTCAAACAACTTGCTTGAGAATTTTTCATTCATTTTTCTATATTCATATATACAATTTCAACTTACTCCTTTCATATGCCTGGAGGGAAGTAAAATTTCAAATGGTTTATGTTCCATTTTTTCTGAACCTTCTTCCCTTGTAATGTCTTTAGCTTACAAGTGTTTGGTCCCAGAATTGCTCAAATTTGATATGGTCCTTCCTAGTTTTCTGTAGCTTTCCTTCCTCTTTTAAAGCATTTGTGATAGTAGATCTTCTTAACACCAAATGTCCCAACACTATGGTTTTGCCCTTTACATGGGAGTTGTAATATTTTGCTATTTGCTTGTGATACAATTCTAGCCTTGTGCAAGCTTTCTCTCTTCCTTCATCATTGAGGTTAAGGTTTTCCCTCAACGCCTATAAGTTAGCCTCTATGCTAAACTCATTCATTCTTATTGATCCTAGATCGACCTCCACTGAGATCAATGCCTCAAATTCATATACCAAATTGAAGTGGTTCCCCCCCGTAGATACCCTGCTCATTGTCTTGTAAGACCAAAGTATGTTTGGTAGCTGATCTACCTAAGACCCTATTGCCTTATCCAACCTCATCTTCAATCCATTCAGAATAATATTATTAGAGCTTTCCTCTTGACCATTTGCCTAAAGGTAAGCAATTGAGGCCAAACTTAATCTTATATGCAATCCTTTGCAAAAACTCCTAAAGGAATCACAATCGAATTGTTTTCCATGATCTGCAACTAGTACTCATGGAAATCCGAACTTACAGATGATGTGCTTCCATACCATTTTTCAATGTTCCTTGATGTAATTGTCGCCAAAGGCTCTACCTCAATCTACTTGGTTAAATATTCAATTGCTACAATAAGAAATTTCATTCCCCCAGTCGCTTGTGGAAATGGGCACAGGACATTCAAACCCCATTTAGTGAATGGAGTTGGTTTTAGTACACTTTGTAGCTCTATGACAAGTTCATTTATAATTGGAGAATGCCTTTGATAATTATCACAAATTTTTACTTTCTTTAATGCATCCTTCTTCATGGTAGGCCAAAAGAATCCTGCTCTTATAACTTTTATAGCCAATGCTCTTGCTCTCAAGTGTTGTCCATAAATTCCCTCATGCGTCTCATCCAAGGCGTGTTTTGCTTCTTCGGGACCCAAACACTTTAACAAAAGCATGGTGAATTGCCTTTTGTAAAAGGTCTCATTTACTAAAGTGAACCTTCCTTTACGGACTCTTATCTTATTTGCCTCGGTTGGATTGGAGGCCAGCTCCCCTAGTCAATAATTATTTTTGTAAAGGCATCATCTAATCTGATGCCTTTTCTTGAATTTCCAACACTTGGACTTCCTCAATAGTTGGTTTTTTGAACACCTCTATCTTTACCATTCTAGATTGAGCTTCCCTATAAGAGGCCAATTTGGACAAAGCATCGTCATGGTTGTTCTCTGACTGATTTATTTGCACTAACTCGAAGCTTGTGAATATCGTTGGCAAACCTTGAACCTTTTTCAAATATTGAGCCATAACTGACTCCTTTGCTTTGTATTCACCAGAAAATTGTTGTACTATCAGCTGTGAGTCATCATAGGCTATCAATCTCTCAAATTGTAATTCTCTTACTAAGTTCATCCCTAGAATTAAAGCCTTATATTTTGCTATGTTTTTGGAGCTAGGGAAAGAAAACTGAAGTGAATATTCCATTATGTCTCCATATAAGGAGATCAATACAACTCATGTCCACTCTTTTGGGAGCATGATGCTTCATTAAGAAATATTTTCCATTTTTGTCCATTTGCTTCTGGTTTCACTGCATCTTGGTCTCGGGTGCATTCAATAATAAAATCTGCTAGAGCTTGTCCATTGATGGCTTGGTGTGGTTTAAATTAGATCTCAAACTACCCCAATTCCATTGCCCATTTGGTAAGTCGTCCTGAGCACTCTGGTTTTTGAAGAATCTGCCTAAGCGGTTGATCTATCAAAAATTTAATGGTATGAGCTTGAGAAAATGGCCTTAGCTTTCTAGATATCATCACCAACGCCAAAGCCACCTTTTCAGCATGGGAATGATGAGACTCAGCTCCTTAGAACACCTTGCTCACTTAATCGATAGGTTTATCTATAAAGCCTTCTTTCCTTAGGAGGATGACAGTAAGTGTTGTGTTATTGACACCTAAGTACATGTACAAAGCTTCTTCTGCTTCTAGTTTGGTTAATAGAGAAATCTCTTTCAAGTATCTCTTCAACTCTTCAAATGCTCTTTCACATTCTTGGGTCAATTCAAATTTCTTTCCTCTCCTCAACGTTCTAAAGAAAGGTAGGCTCATGTCTGTAGACTTGGATAAGAACCAGTTTAAAGTAGCCAAACATCCTGTTAGACTTTGAACTTCTTTGACCGAAAAAAGAGACTTTAGATCCAAAATTGCTTTAACCTTTGTAGGGTTAGCCTTAACTTTCCTCTGAGTTATCATGAATCTCAAAAACTTGCCAGATTCTACTCTAAAGGAGTATTTGCTAGGATTAAGTCTTATGTTATATTTCCTCATTACCTCAATCACAGTTGATAATTTTTCTACATGAGATTCACCCTTCCTATTTTTCACTATCATGTCATCCATATATGCTTCCATGGTGCTTCTTAAAACATCCTTGAAGACATTGTTTATCATCCGTTGATAGATTTTTCCTACATTCTTTAGACTAAAACGTATGAATTTGTAGCAATACGTGCCTTTTTTGTGATGAATGTTGTCTTCTCCTCATCAAGTAGGTGTATCTTGATATGGTAATATCCTAAGAAAGCATCCATGAAGCTCAGGAGTTCACACCCCAAAGTTTCATCAACCATCTTGTCAATGCAGAGGAAAGCGTAGGAGTCCTTTAGACATACCTTATTTAAATCCATACAGTTTACACAAACTCTCCATTTCCTATTAAACTTCTTCGCCGTCACCACATTTGCTAACCAGTCATGGTAATATACTCCATATATCAAACCTGCCTTTAACATCTTCTCAATTTCCTCTTCCAAAGCTTGTGCCCTCTCTGAGTACATATTTCTCTTCTTTTCTTAACTAGGAATACCCCCGTGTCAGCATTGAGGTGATCGAAAATCACCTCAGGATCAATCCCGGGCATATCTTCAGGACTCCAAGTAAAAATATAAGCGTTAGCTCGGGATACTTCACAATTTCTTCCTTGACGTCTATTGATAATTGGCTTCCTATATACACCAACTTCTTCTCATTATCACCTTCATCTAACTGAACAGTGTCCAATTTCTCCACTGCCTAACAATTTTTCTTAGGTCATTTTTCTTCTTCAATTTCTTCACCATTGATTGCTAAGGCTTCATTTTTTTCCTCATGTTGTGCATCTTAATGGAAGATACGTAACATTTTCCTTCTCTTCTTTGGTCACCATAAAATTGGCCAACACCTTTGGGTGTTGGAAATTTCATCAGAAGGTATGCTTAGGAAACCACTACTCTTATGTCTTTCAACAAGAGCCTTCCAAATATCACATTATATGCTGACGAGGTGGACTTAGCTAATATTAAAGTAGCCATCCTTGTTATCATACAAGGTTCCTTTCCTAAGGTTACAACAAGTTGCACTGATCCAACCACAGGGATAGCCTCCTCGGTGTAGCTGTAAAGGGGAGTATCTATAGTTTTCAACCTGTCTTGCGTTTTCATCTTTTGAAAGCAATTCCAATATATTAAACTCACATAACTCCTACTGTCTACTAGAATTATTTTAATGAGTTATTTATCCACAATGGTCGAGATCATTATGGGATCATCATGAGGTGTGTACGTCCCTCTTATCCTCAGAAGTGAAGGTGATTAGTTGCTCATCTCCCTCCAAAGTTCTTATTGAGTTCACTTGATAAGCCTCCCCTACATAAGCTTCCTTGAGGCAGATGAGTCTCTTGCCATAGTTTTTCCCCTGAGATAGAGTTTATGTTCATTATCTATTTGAGGGTTCTCCTGTCATTCCTTCTATACCAAGGACGGCTTCCTTCTTCTCTTCTATTATACACCTGATGTTCATCATTCCTTATCTTCTCATATCTTTAATCGTCATTCCCTCTTCCACCTTAAAGGTAACTAATTCTATCTCCTCTCTAAGCTTCTGCATAGATAAATCTTTCTAACTTTTCCTCTCTTACCAAGGACTCTATCTTGTTCATGAGGGTACGATATTTTTTTGTCGAATGCTTATAAGTACAGTGAAATCGACAAAATGCATTTTCATCCTTCCCTATCATTCTATTAGCTTTTGAGGGAAGAGTGATAAGTCTAGATCCTTCAATGGCCACCAAGATAGAAGACATTGATTCGGTGAGGGGGTGGTACTTCTCAAACTTGAACTTTGGGAATCTTCTTGAATCCCCACCCTTTTCTCTCTTCTTCTCAGACTCCTCCTAGGTTTCCCTTCCTTTATCTTGTGATACTTATCATTTCTAGACCATAAGCATGCTCATGACTTTTGCCTGCATGATGTATTTACTCGTAAGAGTGAGCAAGTTAGCCAAAGTTTTTGGCTGACCAAAGGACAAAGCCTCTTGCAGCTGTATTGAACAAATCCCTTGGAGTAATGCTACACAATGACCCCAGGATGTAGCTCGTGGATTGCTAAGGCCGTGTTCCTAAACCTGTCAATATATTGCTTCAAAGTCTTTTTCCTCTCACTTGATGCTCAATAGGTATGTAGCATCCTTCCATTTTCTATGGGTGATGAATGCGTTAATGAATTCTTTCTTCAATTCACCGAACCAGGAAATTGAGGCTTCCTTCAGACTGTTGAACCATGTTCATAAAAGATCCTTTAGTGTCACAGAAAATGTCCTACACATGATTACGTCCTCCCAACCATGGAGAAGCATAATGGCTTCATAATTCTGAATGCGCTCATAAGGATCTTCCTTTCCTATGAAGGATGGTAGTGGAGGCATCTTGAACTTCTTAGGTAATGGCTTCTGCATAATTTCCTTAGTGAATCAGTTTTATCCCCCTCGTTGTTCCTTTTCAGCTGGAACCAACTTCTTCTGCTTCAGGACTTCCTCTATGATTTTCTTCATACCCACTATATCCTTTAGCATCAGTATGGATTGGTTATCTGACTCCATCTTTTTGGTTAGAGCCTTAGAATTCCCTCTATAGGTGCTCTCCACAACCTCTTAGAATTTCTCCTTGCCTTTTTGGAAGTAAATTTTTCCTTCTTCCTTTGGAGGAACACACCTTTCTTTCAGAACTATATGATCTAGATCTTTCAGGATGTGGGGAAAAGGATCTTGATGGTGGCTCTTTGCGGGAGTTTTCTCACAAATGATTGGGTTTACACACCAGGCAAAGGCTTATAGACCAAGTGGCAATGGCATATGAGGAAGTATCTCCTTAAAAATGGTCATCATCTCCCGAATCATTCTTTGGTTCTCTTCATTTTCGTGCTTCAACGCCTCATAATCGTTGAGAGGGACGGTTGGGTTGGCTGCTCCAGATGCTCTTGTGCTTTCATGGACTCATTGTGTTCCCTGGAGGTTCACAGCACTTCTTTGGCCTTCTTCCTCACGTTGGCCCCCCATTTGAGATATTGTCTGCACTACCATCCTTGCTTTTGTCTTTGTGTCAATCCTATCAAAAGAAAGATTGATGTAGAAAGTTTTCTCAGATAACATAGCTTCTTGCTCGTGTTCCCACAAATGACGCCAATTGTTATTGCATGGAAAAATAATAAGTCAAATGGTCCTCAAGTCTTCATGTGAATCCTGTAAAACAATGAAGATCAGAGGTTGAGGATTGATCCCCTAATGTCATTATTGTTAGTTTTGTGCCCTAGCCCAATCATGTAAACATTGTTATTTCGGTTTATTTAATAATAAAGAGGCATTTCATTTCTATGAAATATTGTTTTATAAAGATAAAACTCCATGAATAGTTTATTCTTCTTTATGCCAT
>CAODLS011658493.1:0-17758 GCA_948243855.1 Flueggea neowawraea | reverse complement strand
TTTTTTTGATTAAACGTTTGAGAAGTTGTTTTAAACATTACCTGTCTTATGATGTTTTTAGTTTTGTGAATGTCTCTAGATTTGTCTTTTCAACGTGTAGAGGTATGATGGCAGTGCTCGATATGATTCGGAAGCTTTGCCTAAGACTTGTTCTGCTACTTTTTCCTTTGCTCTCCATGCCTTTTGGTAGTTGATTTTAATACCATATTTGGCCTTGATGTCCTCTTAAATGTTTAATGGCCCATAAGGTTGTCTTGACGTTGCAAATTGTTTCTTGATTATATTTCCAAGAAAGGTGGATGAAGCTTGCCGGTGTTCTGTAAACCTTTGTTCAATTGGACAGTTGTGCACATTGTAAAAATTCCTCACCTTGAATGCATCTGTGTTGAATATAGATGATGCTTTGAATATTCATCTGCATTTTTTATTGATACAACTAATGAAGTAGTTTCTTCTGCAAGACTTGTCAACTTTGAAGCTGAAATGGTTCTGCAAGGCATAATGGATGATAGCATGTTTAACTGTGTATTTGCAGCTGAACGCAAGCCCTTCCTTTAGAATTGGAGGATTTTCATATTCACCATCGTCTATGCTGTCAGCTTCATCATGCTTAGATTTTGACTTTATGCAATTAATGCCATCTTTTGCGATTCGATCAGTAAGTTGAAGCATTTCGGGAAGGTATCCCAATTTGGAATCATCAGACATTGTTGGACCTTCATTTTCTATTTCAATCAAATATGCTTGTGGTAATATCTCGCTGTCGTTGTCTTCTGATTGGTTGAGCATGTGGTACTTTGCAATAATCGTCAAGCATAGTGGATACATCATGAAATTTGTCTCTTTCGTTTTTAGCTCTATGTAGAATGACAAATTGAAGTCTTTCTCAATGTTGAATGCAAGGTAATCTTCTTGAATTTTGTACATGATGCTGAAGGTTGTGTAGTTCCTATTCAGGTCCAAATTCTGTGATATTATTTCACACAGTTTCTCATAGTTTGCTGTGCGTGGTAGTATGATTCCGGAGACTTTGTAGTCCTTGAAGTTTCCATTGGCATCCCATACTCCATTATACTGAAGGATAACTTGAATGCAATCCATTTTAGTATGTTCTATAAGTATCATATAAACATTAGACACAAAATAAATGTGGAAAATATTTTATTAACAACAAGATATATATTGTGAATATTTTTGAATGGTTGTGAACTTATGTAGACGTGAATATTTCTTGAATGTGTTGTGGTAAACGGATGTGCACTACTGTGAACTTTTTTCCTGTAACATGTTTGCGTTTGTGTTGCATTGTTTTCGTTAGTTCGGAAAGGTTGTTATATGTTATGTGATTGTTGTGAACTATTATAAACTACTGTGAATTTCTTTTCATATTGTGAGACTGAGCTTGGAAGTGTTTTTCATAATTCGCAGGAATTGTGCTTTGTTGCTTCCTTCGTTGTGAACTGTTGTGAACTTATTTTTACACTTATTATTTTTTGTGAACATTTGTGTTCATCAATTTACGCAGTATCTGTTAACTGTTGGTTGCTTGTAGTTTTGTGAGCTAATGTGAACCTATTTTTTGACTTTTTATTTTTTATGTCTATTACTTTTTTTTTTAATGTGAGTGTTCATCAAAACAGGGGAATACTGTGTTAAGTGTTAGTGTTTTTCTTTATGTTAACCTTAAATAATTCAGAAAAGTAAGATGTATTGATAGTACATGTGCTTGTATAGATTTAGTTTTGATGTAGATGGGGTATTTCTTTGTTGAATAGTTGCTTCGTTCGTGATCTGCGAATCTTCATATTTTCTGTTTGGGACCTGTTTTGTAGATAAACTAGTTTGAGATCCTTTGTGAATTGTTTTCAAGGTATTCGCAGTACTCAATTTGATATGTTTTGCAGAGAAGCTTGATCGAGATGGTTTGTTTGAGTTCTCGATTTCTGGAGCGTTTCTAGGAAGCAAATCCGTTTGGGAATTGATTCCTAATTTGTAGCTCATTTTAAACTATTTATAGATGTGACATTTTTGAGTTTGACTTTCTCCGTGTTTCTATTTTGGGACACAAGTTTACCGTTGTGTTATTTTTTATTTATGGTATTTTGTTTTATAATAATTGTGTATTTTCCCTTAAATTTATGATCTTATGTGTGATTATGTTTGTTAATTATAATACAAGAAACTTATCAAATTAAATATGTAACTATTGTCTATGAATATAACTTTTTTAGTAATAGATTTTTTCCGTTGATTTTTTTAATAAAAAAAAAGCCCGTCACAATGTATAAAGAGGTGATTCAAGTAACAAATGTCAATTAATCCATTTTATAAAACAAATGAGTTCTATTATTGCGAGCACTCATAAATGGATTCTTTTGACAAGGAGAGTAATATGATTATGTAGTCCTTTTGTTTTCTTGGAAATCAATAATTGTGTTATGACAATATGTTTATATTTTATTTTAAGCCAATCAATATGTGGTGTGCTCGTCCTGCCAAAGCATATCAGAAATCCCAAGACATGTTTTTGGTTATACCTAGTTGTAGAAGAGCCCTATAGTCTCTTCGAGAGTATGTGAATGTAGACAATTCATGTCTTCATCTGTTTGTTTAGCTGGTCTAGCGATTATGTTTGTTCAAATTTGGGTTGATAGACAAATAAATACCAAGGTGTTCATTGTTCTCTTTTTTCGATAAATATCACCAAGTTGATCTCCTGTATCGACGAACTGGATGCGTAAAATTGGATAAATCACCAAGATCCACTCCGTTATTCCAATGATCGCCGTTGCGAGGTGTCATTTCTGCTGCATCTTTATGTGTGGCTCGAAGTAGTAAGAGCAAACCGTCGATGTTTCATGCACTATATATGCATTACTAATTGAGCCCTCGACCCATGCTTTATTTCTGAAAATTTCTTTTGACGTTGTGGGAATCTAGAAAAATTGATTGGAAATTAAATATCTAATATCAATTAATAAAGAAAGAATGTAATGCAAACGAATAAAATTAATTCTTAAGTGGATATATCCATCTAAATCAATAGGATCTCTAAGATAGGTTTCAAATGGTAGATGCATAGGCATATGAGCTCCAATGAGTGAAAGAAAGCAAAATAAAATAAATTATTCATTTTATATTAAAAATGATTTATCTATGTCAAAATAATAATGCGACAAAAATATGAAAACTTCTTGAAGATAATTGTAATCATTTTCTTTTCTCTAATCATATGAAAAATATTTATTTACTAAAAATATCAATTAAAAATTAATTATTATGTTAAAAAACGAACCCAAATAGTTTTGGGTATCCAATTGGTTTAACCACTATGGGTTTTCGTTAGTTCGGAAATGAGCTCTTAATTAGTGTAGAGGAGATCAAATCCTTGTTAGCATATCAGACTGACATAAACCCTAATCCATTAATAGCGTTTACATAAAAAAAACACGTGAAATTCCTCCTCTCCTTGTCTTAGTGTGTTGAAGAAGAAGAAGGAGATAATTTTTCTTTCTAGCACACGCTAGATTATCATGTTAGAGATTGGTCTGGTGGTTCTTGGTTTGTGGGTACATTCCACATTCCTGTCGTGTTTGTGATCATGGTTCATGGTGACTAGAAACAACATGTTTCTTTGAGCATTCAACCAATTATGTTTCGCTACGCATATCGAGGTAAGTTCTCAATCACTCGTTTAATTATTTGTTAATTATATTTGTTTATTCGGTATTGGATGTCTTCATTGGTATCAGAGAATTATGTCATTTTGATGAATTGTTCATTAAAAGTTGTTATAGTAGTGTAACCTATTGTTGGAGTGGATCTATTATGCATGTTATTGCTGTCAATTTCTTGTGTTTCTTGATTTGTGCTTGATTCAACTATTTGAATATGCCAGAGCGAAGTTTGGGATTGCGTAATTCTGAATATACCAGTGAGTTCGGGGTGGCTCGAAATGCTAGAGTGCAAAATCTAGTGGCAAAATTCGACCGGAAAGGCAGCGCATGATGCAGTTGTACAGTGTGTGTAGAAGTGCTAGGTAACACGTAGAACTCCATCATTGGTTCACTACACATGTAAGCCCAGCCACAATGCCCTATGGAGTAACGTTAGCACACATGTTGTTTACGTTAGGACATGTGGCTCAACCATGTGAAGCCATGTGGCACTGTTGACATGGATTCCATGTACGACTTATGGACCAATGACGTGGTGACATGTGATGGTAGTTGCCAACCATGTCTCTTTTGAAATGTTCAGCGATGCAGCTGCACAGTGTATACAAAAGTGCTAGGTAACACATGGCACTCCATCATTTGTTCACTACACATGTAATCCCAACCACACAACGCCTCGTGGCGTAACGTTAGCACACATGTCGTTTACGTTGGGACACGTGGCTCAACCATGTGAAGCCACGGGCACTATTGACAGGGATTCCACGTACGACTTATGGACCAATGATGTGGTGATATGTGATAGTAGTTTCCAATCATCTCTCTTTTATCACGCCAGATTTGTGTGCCATGTAGACCAATCAAGTGTTGCCACGTGTCATGAGTTGACACGTGGACCAATCAGATTCTGTCATGTGGTTGTGGTAGCCAGAGACGCGTTTTGTTTCCAGATTTATGACAGATTTAAAATTAGATTTTTTTCTAGAATTTTAATCTATATTTTGTAAAATTTGTCGACTTTTAGAACTATTTTTCATCAATTATTTATGTTTTAATTAATTATTTCAATATGGTAAATGTATTTTCTACCTTATTCTAAATATGTAAATTTGGTATATTTAATATAAATGTATTTTTGATAAAATATTTGTGGATGTGGTTCTTTTTTTATGATTGAAAAGTGTATTCGATCATCATTAACATATGTTCTAGTGTAAACTAATCCATGTCTATATATGCTACAGATATGACAATCATCGTTACGACTTTGTGTGCCTAAAATTTGTTTAGTGGAGAGCAACACTACGAAGAATGGAGCATGCCATCGAGACGATTAGTCTTCCACGATATGTTCGTCATGATGATATCTTTAACATAATGAAGCACATTGTATATGTGAATGAGGAAATGCAAGAGCGCATTTAGCAATGGGGTTTTTAGTGTGGCACTAATAAGCAAAGAATGCTCAATGTTATAAGAAAATTTCTCAATTATCCTTTATTGAGTCATTTAATGCCTACACAATTGTATGTAGGGGTGTAAGCGGTGCAATTTGGTCGTTTTAAAGCCTTCAAACAAAACCGTGTCGCAAATTGCTGTTTGAAAAAATTGCAACAACGATTAAACCAAGTGCAGTTAAATCCACTAAAAATTAAACAAATAGAAAAAGTAAAATAAATAACGACATTGAAAATAACTTTAATATGGTTCACTAGAATTGTTTTCTTTAGAATATGGAAGTTGACTCAAAAATAAGAAAGTCTGCTTCAAAATACATTTAGGTTTACCAGTTGCACTCCCAAAATATGCACAATTATGCAGCCTTTTCACCATCTATCAATTAGTATATAACTAGTATTAGTGTATATCTATTGTTAGCATCCAAAATATACATTTTTAGTTGCAAAAAAACTTAAAAGAACTACACAAAATCTAGAATAACTCCAAAATATACAACCTCCAACCATAATAATACTATTAATTTCTACCTAGCAGTCCAACTTATTACCAAAAACCATAAGATTCAGCAAATATTCAAAATCGAAAATTGTGATCTTCAATCAATCATCAAGAAGAGGCTTTGAAGTTGGACCCAAATCTAAAAATTTTAAAAGAGATAGATATTAACATTCAAATAATAAACATTAAATAACATAAACTAATGATAGTAGTGAAGTTACCTTTGTCCGTCAAGCACATCCTTCAAGTCACATAGTTTGTTATTTGATCTAATCCAATTTTGAGTGCAAAGTAGTGCTTTAACTGTCTTTGGCATCAAAGAAATCTGGTAAGGATCCAAAATCCTTTCATTTGTACTAAATGTTGATTCACTAGATATTGAGGAAATAGGAATGGCTAAGATTTCTCTTGCCATCATGGAAAGGCAAGGATACTTATTCTCATTCAACTTCCAATAACTCAACACATCAAATGGCTCTATTACTATCAAATAGCTATCATTCAAATACTTAAACAATTTAGATTTACTCTCAACCTGCAATTGCTCTTTTATTTGTCTTAAGAACTTCTTTTCCATAAAATTAGTATTCCCACAATCATCATCAACTATTCTGTCATTCATATCATCCAACTCCATAAAAAAAATATCACTTCCACTAGGATTATGATCTTCATAAAATTTAAACATCCTATTCAAAGTCGTTTCAATACTCACAAACAATTCAGAAGCTTTCTTTGTATCATACATTTCAAATAAACAAAATTCAACGTACTTCAATTTAAATCTTGGATCCAAAATCACAACAATAAACATCATTTTGTTGATTTTACTAGTATCTTCCCAATATTTAGCAAACTTTACCTGCATTCTACTTGCCCCTGAACTCAACAAAGTGTCCTTACTCTTACTCAATTAAGTTAATCTTGCATGAATTTCAACTATCTCATGAAAAATATATTAGTAGCCACAAATAAAGAAGCAGGAAATTTCAATGTGACTTGGTAAAACATTATTAAAAATTTTACCAACACCATTGCATTTTTCCAATCAATTTCTTTAGGAGGTCCAGGACATTTTTCAGAATTAAAATATAAAACATACTTAGACTCATCCTCAGGCAATCTATCAAAGGCTTTTTCATATTTTTCAACAGCTTCTAACAACAAATAAGGGGAATTCCACCTTGTTTCCACATCAACACAAACTAGACTTTGCTTCTATTTTTCTTTCTCAACAAATTGCTTGAAAGCAAGAAGCCTAGCAGAAGACGGCATTACATATTGTTGACTCTCAGTTTTGATGATTTTAACAAAACATGTGAAAAAGTTAAGCAATGCACGTTGCAGCTTATACTAAGCCCATAGCAGTATGATCAAGGCGCGTTATACCAGTTGCAAGTCACGTTGATCATATTCAAGATTTCCAGAAATCTCATAAGTCACGTAGCTATGGATGCAAGTCACGTAAACGATGCTTACTTAGGAAACAAAATGATTTTGAATCATACAAGGCGTGTTGCACATGGTCCAATTCATGTTATGCGAATGAAGAACTCTCGGCATGGATTGCACTTGCGCATAATTCACGTTGCATGTGGATATAAGTCACGTAGACGTAATTCATCTAGAAAACAAAAGGTCTTCAAATTATACAAGGCACATTGTATTGGGAACAAGTCATATTACACAAAGAACACACCTACTGGATCAGTTGCACAAATATACAAGTCACGTTGTGATAGATACAAGTCACGATGACGGGATGAGCGGCAGGCCTGAGGTAGACTTGCAAGGCAACACCATTCGACGTTGCAATAACTTACAAGTCACGTTGATGAGTAATGGAGTCACCTTTGAAGAAATATGTCTACGCACGTTGCAAGGAATGCAAGTCACGTAGATGTGACTGATGTCAGCATCTGACAAATCGGTGCCTCGGGATTCAAAATTTGAATATGCTCTGACAGATTGTACAGTGTCACTTGAAGAGTCAAATGTGTGGTCTTTGAAGATCATTGCACGTAGAAGCCTGAAGTGGTTAGGATCAACACACACTGAAGGTTGATCAAAGCACGTTGCAAGGATGTAAGTCACGTTGTGATCCTAAATATTACCAGGTGATTGCTCTTGATGAAGACACAAAGCGCATTACAGAAGTGTAAGTCACATTACTTTAAGTGACATTTGAGGCAATAGCATCCGAGTTGGATACAAGGCACGTAGAAGAGAAACAAGTCACACAATATCTCAATAGGACATCTACAACGGACATTGCATATGAAACTATGCACGTTATACCTGCTGATGTCATTAAAATTAGAATTTCTCTCTCATCTCTAAATGGAAATTTCGAGACCTGCAATGGTTATATTTTGAATGTTGCCTATAAATAGAGGTCCTTACTTTAGAGGTACGTGTCATAACCCATTCTCGGGATCATGACCGGCGTACAAGGTGAACCGTCTATGGGAGCCCGGTCCATCCCGCACAAGCCTCCATAGTACATAACTCTACCTAAATATCATATTTAAAGAAATATGAAAAACAAATAAAAGTATAATCTTTGCTCATTAAAAACAAAACATATATAATATTAAGTGCAAAAATTATTTCAAATTAAAACATTTGAAATGTCAGAAATAATAACAGAAACATAAACATATCCCACAGGAACCCGGTGTGGAGCATCTAACAAATCATACAAATGAGCTCAATCAAAAGGGCACTGACCGCAACATCAAAATCTCTCACTGAGCATCAAAAGCCAATGACCATAATTCCCCAGAGTCACCTGCAAGATGATAATAACAGGGACAAAACAAACAAAGAAAAAGGGTCAAACCCTGCGAGTGAGGGACAACACTCCAGATCGCCTCATACGTGCCTCACAAAGATTGGTTTGAAAACCATTTGAAAGCTAACACATGTGGTATACAAAAGGTATACATACGTATACACTATATATATAATATGATTTCCACGAAAACATTTCGAAATCGTTTACAACCAAAGCAAACAGCATGCACGAAATCTTTTTGAAACTAAACCAGAATCTTTAAAGAATCTTTCAAACCTTATTAAAGCTGTCGAGCTTTCAAAACCAAAGCAAAGCCTTTCAAAATTTGTTTTATCTTATTGGAGATTTTAAAATGAAACCCTTTTAAGTTGTACTTAGTACTTCAGAAATCCAAAACCTTTTACCGAAAAATCTTATCAGAGTTCAAAATTTCGTCACGTAGACATTATTTTCCAGAATATTTTCAAAATAACTAAAGCTCAGATACTTTAAAACTCAAATAAGATTCTTTCAAAAATATTTTGCTTTAACAAAGGTTTCAAACAAAACATCTTAAAATACTTCAAAACTTCTGAAAACCCTTTCTTTTAAAGCTGTTACCAAACCGTTTCAAAAATAGAACTCAAAACCTTTAGAGTTTTTCTCAAAACCTCATAATCAAAAATTTGCCTTGTAGGCATCATAATACTAATAGTATTATTTTCAAAATCATTTCTTACTAGTGTAAGATTTGCCTATACTCAACCTGCAGATGTGGGATTTGCCTAAACTCAAGGACTTCATCTCAACTCCTGAGGTTTGCCCCACCATCGCCACTAGTTGAGGTTTGTCCCACCACCGTTAAAAATCAAAATGTATTTCATAAATACCGTAGTCAAAAACATATATCACGGATAGGGAGCATAAACATAGTGTGGTGAGATCCGGGGTCACTCCACCACCGTATAATGATTGTGGATTCTGCCACTAATCCATAATACATTCATGTGTCTGATCAAGACAACATGGCTATCGTCTGCCCCGATAGCTAGGCCATAACATGCATTGGTGTACCAAAGGCTACATACCCCGTAGCATAGCTGTCTCGTCTCCAAAACATTACATAGTATATTTAAATCCAAAACATAACGGTCATGTGACCGCGCTTATCAAAACAAATCAGATATATAAAAGATATAGTGTATATATATCATCTTCCAAATCAATTCCATAATCCAAATATATATATTGAATATATATATAAATATATATATTTTCAGAAACATAATCTTTTTTTCGAAAAGATATTTAAAAATCTAAGCAAATACTGTTTATCAAAAAACGTCACATTTCCCAAATCGAGTTCTTAGAACAAATGTTCAAGTCAAAATCAAATCAGAGAGTATCAAACACAGAGTTAGAATACCCATTTCAAAACCGTAATGTTCCAAAACACAGCATGCACTCAACATCAAAATCAATGGAAAACATATATACAAATATATATGCAATTTTCTCCAAAAACAAATAGCTGAATCTTTATTCACATAATCCAAATTATTTAATTTAACCAATCCTTAGATTAGTCCAATTTACATGCTATGGTGATAGCACAACAAAAACACATAAGTGGAAGAGACACAGCCTATGTGTCTAAAGTTGTCATCCACTCACCTGGATGCCGAGCTTCCAAACTCACTGACCGTCGGTCGATGGCTGGTCACCTCGGAAACCGAACCGAGCTGAAACAAAATATTTTACAAACAAATTAATACGGTGACTGTGACAATGCAGAACACATATGAAATGCAAATGAAGACTCGGGAAATCCTATTTCAATCAAATATATAGCACTCACGGCCCAAAAATCAAAATTAATGTAAAATTATGAATTAGTCCTCGACTTTCGAAAAATTACACTTTAATCCCTAAAACCTCAAAAATTAATGATTAATCCCAAAAATTCTAGAAATTAATAATTAACCCAAAACTTTTAGAATTTATAATTAAATTCTCCAAATAACTCAATTTACAAATAAAACCTCAATTTTTCCAAAATTACAAAATTGTCCAACATTTTCAAAAATTACAAATCTAAACCATATTTTTCCAAAATTACAAATCTGACCCTCATGGAAAATATCAGACCTAGTCCTCCAATTTTTTCAGAAAAATTAAAATTTTAAATTTAGTCCTCGCGACGAAAATTATTCCAAAAATACCCAAATCCCGAACCAAGCAAAACCCGATGTTTCCGATGGTTCCAATCAACTCTATTCAACCCTTGTAACCTAAATCTAGCTTTAGTTTACACCAAAAACCTCAAAATCATCCCAAACCAAAATACCCATTTTCGGACCAAAATGACCCATCAATGAAAAATCATCATTCTTCCATTTTTAAGCTAGATTCATGCATTTTCAACCTCAATATATCATTATCCAACAAAAAACAACTCAAATCCATCCAAAAATCACAGAAATCTGAACCCAAAGTCAAATTTTCAACCAAAAACTGAAACTCACTCAAAACCCATCGGTTTAACCATGAAACCAAGCAAGAATAAGAGAGAGAAAGAGAAAATCACCTTATTTTGGTGTGGAAATGGAAGAGGAATGAAGAGAGAGAGTCTTGAAGAGAGAGACATGAAATTCTGGATTTCGTGAACAGTGATCGACGAAGAAAGAAGATGAATGTCGGTTGATTTGATCGGTCGGGTCGGCTGGATTTTAAAAGAAGAGAAGGGGTAGCAGCAGCCAAACAGAACTTGCTGACCAGTCCAAACCGAACCAGTCGAACTGAACCAGTCAACCAACCTCCGCAGCCAAAACCGAACCAATTCAAAAATCAAACTTAACTAAACCAGCCCATAAAAAGAACCCAATCAACCCACTAATAAATTTTGCAGCCATCTTCAAAACCCAAACAATTTCACAAAAATAAACCAAGCCAATTTAGTATGAATCAACCCAACTGGTTAAATTAGTGGATCAAACTGGTAAACCAAACCAGTAAATAACCCAACCGAAAGTCAACCATCTTTTTTTTTCTTCTTTTTTTTCCAACAATTTTTCAATTAATAAATCACTTTCAATTCGCTCATAACCTTCATTAATCACTCAATTAACATCAAAAACATAAAATTAACTCTTCAATGACCAAAAATAAAAATTCAAATTTTTACCCAAATTTATTTAAAATAATTATCCACCAATAATTATTCAAAATAATTACTCCAAATATAATTACCCAAAAATACTTATAAAAATTATTCAGGGTATTACAGTACGTACAAAAATTTTTGAGAGTGTGCCCAAGCTTTGCTATTCTAGTTTTTGATTTTCTCTCTCTAAGCCTTCTTAACTTCTTACACTCCAACCAAGCTTTTAACTTACTATTTGCTTTTTGATTTGGTGTGAGATTACTTTCTTTAATTTGGGAAACCAATTGTAATCAAGCTTTGGTGTTAAAGCTTGAGGATAGTATAGGTTTGCTTGTTAGTGCCTTGAAAAACAAGTGTTGGTTTTCTTATTTTGGTCCAGTTAAAAACAAGGTTGTAAAGGTTGTTTGTAAGCCTGCAAAACAAGATTTGTAAAGGTTTCCCCCCACCCTGAAGTGAGAAAGAATCATAGTGGATTGCAAACTCGCTAGTGAGCTAGAGGAGTGGACGTAGGTTAAGGAGGACCGAACCATTATAAATCTCATATTTGTCTTTTTATCCCTTTCTCCTTTTTTAATTTCAGTTTCTGTGGTTATGAGTTGGATTAAACTATTATTTTTTTTACAGAAGATTGTAAAAAGTTTTGAAAAAAGGTTTAGTTTTCTAGCAAGAAATCCAATTCACCCCCTCTTGGATTGCTATATTGCGATTACACATATCTCGCATCATTTCTTATCTTTACAACATTCTTTTCAAGTTCTTTTACTCCATCTTGAACCACTAAATTCAGTATGTGTGCACAACATCTAACATGCAAATGTTCATTTTCCAAAACTGTTTATTGCCATCTTTTACTAATTTTTTTTATGTGTGCAATTACTAAATCATTGGCACTAGCATTATCAACAGTTACAGTTAAGATTCTATCTATCCCCAATATAAAATGCAAGACTCAATGCATTTTCTAATGGTTTCCCCCTTATGATTAGCAACTTGAATCATATTAATTATCTTTTTTATGTAATTTCCACTCATTATCAATCCAATGCACAGTTAAACACATATAATTGATTCTTTGGATTGATATCCAAGTAGACAAAAATGTTGAACCATCATCATATTAGTTTACCCTTCTCCTCTTCATCAATCTTCATACAATCCTTAGCGACAATAACCTGACGAGGGACAATAAATCTTGGTTTGACAGAAAATTTGAAAACCTCCCCTTTAACAAACCTAAAAGATAATTGATGACAAATGATCATCTTAGCAAGTGCTTTCCTACATGATTCGTGATTCTAGAAATTATTTTTCAAAGATGAAATAACAAATTTACCCTCCCCATCTGTTTTCTTTTGAAGGGTGAAAGTTAAAAGTTTTCGCCTATCCTTGTTGACTTTAAGAGGATACTTTTTACACTAATTTTCCAAGTGAGCTCGGAGGGTTCTAGTGCTACTATGCTTGGTTTGCCAAGTATAACATTGGCCACAGTAATTGCAGCTAGCTCTAAAAAATTTTGGATCATTATTCCTAGTAAAATGGTCCCATACCATAGATCTTTTCCTAGGTTGAGAAGATTTTTTCATACCTTCATTCTCAGTAGTATGCGTCTTTTTACTCTTCTCAGTTTCAACAACGGGTGTCTCTTTTTCAAGCCTGCGAGAGATAGACATCAACTCTGGGTTATAACCCTCAAGCATTCAATTGTTGATAAATCTTTAGCTTACATTGTATGATTTTGTTTTTTGACATGGGAAAGTAGATGGTTCTGCAAATATAAAAACAACAAAGTTATAAGAATTAGTTTGCTAATGTCAATCACTTCAAGAAAAAAAGGAATGAATTTTACCTTAATCAAACCCAAAAGATATATACCATCTTAACAGAACAGAGCTTATTATGTCACCATACTCATTCATAAAGTCAATTGATTGAGCTTCTTAAGAGAGGTGTAAGACTCTTTTAAATCTCATTTTAAAAAAATGATGATGTGAGTGGGAGGTTTACTTATTGCTAAATAAGAAATGACACACTCCAAGAAGGAGAAGAGGAAGCTTGTACAATAACCAATTTAGTTTCAGAGAAAAAGTAAGGGTTCTTGAGAGCTTCAAAGTGAAGTAGGCTGCACCAACATAGAAAAGAGTAAAAGTATGTATAATAGCCAATTTAGGATTTTGACAAATAAAGTGGGCCTAGAGCTTTAGTTATAAAATATAGTGAAGTTTGGTAAAATACTTGAGGAGTTCTTGGAGCGACTCGAAATGAGATGTGTCCTATTTCAAATAATTTGATATTGAAGAGTGGTCATGAGATCGAACGATTGTTGGTTGGAACCATTACCTACACCATACCTCAGTGGATTTGGGAACCCTCTACAACATTCTTGCTAAAGAATTACGAGAGACCTCCTCGCCGACCTGTTGATGAAGATTATTTCTTAGCTCACTTGGTTTTAGAAATAATGTATAGATTTCATTTCTTATTTTCTAGCATAGTTTTGGACTTAGTTGAATTTTAGCTTCAAATTCATTTTGTTAATGACTTTTGAGTTAAATTCAAGACCACTTAGTGGATGATTGTTTTGTTTTCTTATGTTCTATTAATAAATGATTCGTTCTATTTATTATTCTCTATATGTGTGTTGTAATTTGTTTAATTATTGATGTGGTGCAAATTTATATGTTAAATTGTTGTATGCTTATTATTGCTTATATCTTGAGTTGTGTGACTTAATGATGTGCAATAATGAACATAGGATGACTTAAGTCATAAAGACTTTAAAATGACCCAAACAATCATGACAATTTACTATCCATAAATTGAATCTAGCTTAGTTGATTATTTTGTATAGCATGTAACAAATAAATTTAATGTTATTGTTCGATTTGGAGCCTAGCTAATAAGAGACTTAGATAGATATATTTTGGTGGATAGTAAATTATGTGTATTGCTATGCCTCTTCATGTGTGTGTGCGTGTGAAACTTATCTCAATTTAGGATTGTAAAAATGGCCACTACTTCTAAATCAATTGTTTGCAAACTGAACAAAGATCTTAAGCTAAATGATGATAACTATGAGATCTAGAGTATGAAAATTCAGTATGTTCTCAAGGAGTAAGAGGCTCAGGATTCCTTGGAGACGATAGTAGTCAAACCCAAGGAAGGGAACACCTCTCAGCATATGCGTTACAAAGACGCCTATTTGGCTTGAAAAAAAGAAGAACTTCACTGGTCACATCATTTTGCTTAGTGCAATGGATGATGGCATCACTAAGAAGTTCCGTAAGTACAAAAAATGCAAACGATCTAAGGGATGCTTTAAAAGATAAGTGTGGAGGTGTGCCCTTGACCAAACTTGCTTATTGACAATCAATTTTAACACTTACCAAAACCATGTTAATCATACTATGAAGAAGCATATAAGAGAGATGGATAACATGATTGGCGAGCTAAATGATGTCGGTCATAAGTTGACTGAAGAGTAGAAAGTTCAAGTTATTATCTACTCTTTGCCTGCAAGTTGGGTATGAACTTACACATAAAAATGATCAGTCCCAATAGGAATGGCACTCCAAGAGGGGGTGAATTGGATTTCTAGCAAGTTGAAAATTTTGTTGAAAATCTTTTACAAACTAAAACAAATAACAAAGTTCTTTCAAACCAAAATCAAAGTTAAATGCAGAAGCAAGTTAAAACCAAAGATCGAATCCACACACAACAATATAAATCAAATGTAAGTGCAAAGTAAATAAGAAAGAGAAAGGGAAGAGAGTACAAATCCGATTTATAGTGGTTCGGTCCTCCTTGACCTACTTTCACTCTTCTAGATCCTCTAGAGAATTTCAATCCATTATCTCCTCACTTTCGTGTGGAGGGAAACCATTTACACCACTTGTTTTGCAGGATCAATAAAGAAACTGTTACACCTTATTTTTGCAGGTTTAATAAGAAAATTGTATCCCTAATTTTTGCGGGCTCAATGTAATATCCCGTCTGTTCTAATCAGAATCTAGTAGTATTCCGAGAAGAGTTGGACTTTGGAGAGTGTTTGAATATTGAGCCGCGTGTGTAATGCACATTTGACGTCATCTACGTGCATAGTACTGGGTACTAGGCATGCAGACGAGGCTTGAGTTTGACCGTGAACGTGCTTAGGATAGTATGTGTGTGTTGCAAGGCTTCTGGGCACGTTGATCACTGTCTGGGTGTGAACCGTGAGCACGTTGATGTCTTCTACGCACACAGTAATGGGTGGAACGCATGGAGATTGTAGATCTGGGAGCGAGGGGATTCCAGATCTGCCGTCTACGCACATTGTGTCGGATGTTACCCACATAGAGCACGGTTCTACGTACGCAGAACCCCTACTACGCACGTAAATGTGTTCCAGCTGGGTAATTTTGCGTGAAATGCGGCGCTTCAGCCCGTGAGTCTATAAATACCCTCCACCTACCCTTTCTTCGGTCATAACTCATCACAACCACCAGAGAACTCTCTCATTTATTGCTCTCTGATCTCACTTGCTTCTCTTTACTTCTACAACAATTTTTGAGGTAAGAAACATCCATTAATCTCCCAATTTCCTTATTTTGCTTTGCATTTGAGCATTCTAAGGCTCTGAAAAAACTTTAAGTTTGGGTCAAATCTTTTCTTTTATGATGGAATGATAGTTAGTAGGTGTTAGATTATGGCTGTTTGAAGCCTGGAGCTTGTGGGTTAAGCGTCGATTTCGTGGGATTTGTTGTTTAAACCAAATGGGTTTCTCTGAAACTAGAGTTTTGGGTTTTGCTAGATTTATTAGCAGATCTAGTGTAGTTTCTGATAAATCTTATTGGATCAGAGTTAGAACTACTTAGATTTGAGTTTGGTTTGGAGAAATTGATGATTTCACCTTATGGATCATAGAGATCTGAATCTCTAAGTAGAGATTTTTGAGGATTTTGAGTTCATTTGTTGAACTCAAGGTTGCATTGATGTGCAAGAGGCTGATTAGAGTCAGTGTGGGTGTTCGGTTCTATTGGATACCGAGCGGATCATCATTTGGGAAGATTTGTCATTTTGTAGGATTAGATCTACATTTGCTTTTGCATATCATGGATTTGGTATTGCCACAGTACCACATCTTGATGTTTGAGCTGTTGTACTTGTACAGCTACTTGTCCCTGCCAGCGAGGCCAGCCACCGACTAGTGGGGCTTGACTGGTGATATTGTTTGGACTTCCAAGTGAGTGAATAGCAGTTTCAGACACATTGGTTGTGTCTTGAACTCCTATTTACTGGTTTTTGATGTGCTGAGAATATTCTGGAATATGGACTAATTTGAGGATTGGTTGTGATAATGAATTGGTTATTTGATTTAATAATCAATAATTATTTTGAAATTGATATATATATATATATATATCTCTGATTTTGATGCTGGATTGCATGCTTAAGATTTTATACTATATGATAGTATGATTTAGTTTTCGATATGGGGACACCTGTGCTACGAGGTATGTAGTCTTTGGTATACCAATGATTTGATATAGCCCAGCTACCAGGGTTGTCGGTAGCCATGTTGCCCTGATCAGGCACATGATTTGATTGATAGAGGCAGGTCCTCATCATGATTTATGGCTAGTCCACACATCTCGTGATATATGGCAAAGCCCATATCACACTTGCTTAGTCCTGTATCGCTTGTATATGTTTCGAATATGAAAATTTGATTTGAAATCTGAGATGATCTTATTACGCCTACGTGCATGCTAGTTGCTTTGTTTACGAATGATTTCAAAATTATTTTCGAATGGTTATACCTATATAGTGTGCATAATTATGTATCTATTGTTATTGCATGTGGTATTTGCGAACTATTTTTAAAATAGTTTTTATGAGGCACGTATGAGGCATTCTGGAGTGTTATTTTTCACTGGGTTGACCCCCGTTTTATTTCTGTCTGTGGATGATTCCATCTTTTAGGTACACGAATTTTGTGTTAGTGTAAGCCCTAGCCCCAAATGCAGTGTATCCAGATTATATATATATATATATATATATATATATATATATATATATGAGGCATTGTTTTATCTCATTATTATTCTTGTGCATGTTTAATTGGATAAAACATCCATGAATAGTGATTCTGGTTAAGTTATCAAATATGTGATTTGGATAGTAAAACCTTGAAGCATAGAAGAA
>CAODLS011658381.1:0-13472 GCA_948243855.1 Flueggea neowawraea | reverse complement strand
CAATCCCAAAAATATGTTTACTTAGTAGTTTTCCTTCTTTATTTTGGGTTAATTTGAATTCGAGTTGCGTAGAAGAATATTTGGTCAAAGGAGAAAAATTGTAGAGTTCCATAGAGGAGAAATGTATTTTTTCTAACTATAATATAAAATTCGTACGAATTTTAGCTGGAGGAGCTAACAAATTTGTTTGATGAACCCAAAAAAGAAAAATTCCACGAATTGACCGTTCACGGTGTTTTGAAACAACAAAAGCCTCATTCCCTGCACGCTGTCATCCTCCTCCTTCCCCTTCCTCCATACTTTCCCTCACTTTCTTTCGTAACTTTCCCGGTAAGCAAAAAAAAATAGCTCACTTTCTCGCTGACCAAACATCCCCCCCAAGGGAAGACCCCTCCTTTTCCCAACCAACCATGGTCTAACACTCTAACCACACACACACACAGAGAAAAAAGAAAAAAACCCAACTTCACATTTCACATAGAGGCAACTACTAGTAATAAATTAATATATAAATATGGGAGCGTCGTTGTCAAACTTACCGGAAGGGACTAACGGCGGGACTGGGCCGGGTCTCGGAGACATACCCGAGAGCTGCGTGGCGTGCGTCTTCACTTACCTAACGCCGCCGGAGATTTGCAATCTGGCTCGGCTGAATCGCGCGTTCCGAGGTGCATCGTCGTCGGACTCTGTGTGGGAGAAGAATTTGCCGCCGAACTATCAGGATCTGCTCGATTTGTTGCCGTTTGAACGTTACCGGAATTTGCCTAAAAAAGACATATTTGCCCTCCTTTCTAGGCCCATCCCCTTCGATGACGGCAATAAGGTATGTATATGGAGGATATTGGCATTATTTCGTTGACTTTTGTGTCTGAATTGGGAAATTAGGGTTTTTGATTTTGTTGGTATGTTGAATGTGCAGGAGGTGTGGATTGATAGAGTGACGGGTAGGGTGTGTATGTCGATATCGGCGAAGGGGATGTCTATTACAGGAATTGACGATCGGAGATATTGGAATTGGGTTCCTACTGAAGAATCAAGGTTGGTTTTTGTTCATCGTTTTCTTTTTGATAAAGTTCAACTTTGATAACTGAGTTTTCGGTTTTATGTGGAATTGTGATAAACGAGTGTGTTTTGGCTGTTTGGTTGCTTGTGTAGTGGAAGTAATGATATTAGCATTGAATATCATTAATTTGCTTTATAAAATAGATTTGATGAGGTATGATGAGAGTTATTCTGATGTTTTGATAGTCAGAATGATACTTGGTGTGGATATGTGTTTGGGATTGTGTTATGCGGTGAAGGATATATTAGTATAGATTGTTATTTCTTGAATTTACTTAAAGAAGGTGGAAGAGGAGAATCATAGCTCTATTTCTGAAGTCCTGAGCATTATATTTAGTTGAAGATACGATACCATGTTCTTTAGGAATGATATTACAATAGGAAATTAGATTGTTGCACAAAAGTGTGATAATATCGGTGCTCTGATTAAGTTCTGGGTCTTAGTAGTTGTTGTACATAATGCTTTGTGAACAAAAGGCAATATGTGTCTTCAACCTTGAAATGTTACTTATTGATCTCAAATTTGTAGTTGGATACTTATCTCATTCCATAAGATCCTAAGTCCCTATGAATTGACTCTTCACTTTGAGTTGAAATTTCTTGCATTTAGCTTCTTGAAAAGTTCAAATGCGGAAGATAGAAATGACTGAATAGACTTAATTTGCTTCTTTTTCTTTTTTCTTCATCAAGAGCGAAATTTAAAGTTATTTTCGTGGTGAGTTGAGGATCAGAATTTGGAGTTATTCTGTTTTGTTCTTTCACGTTTGTCAATCGGTCTTCATCAGCTTTTGTGGCACTGGCAGTGTTTTTAGATCAAATCTGAAAGGATGTTCAGCATTTTCTTTGGAAGTAGCACCTCCAAAATATTGTTTACAAAATGCTGTTGTTGCTCTCTAACCATGCAAGATGATGACATTGTTTCTAACTTTATTGCCGTTGCCATTTTTGTGATCATAATTTGTTAGAGCAGAAGTTTTGGGAGCACCACATGGTGGGAATTGAGATGGGCAGTTTGCTATCATTATTTTCTGTTTTATTTTTCAAATTGCTGAGTTTCTATTTTATGACTAGTGAGTGTTCCAGATTTATTATTAAATATTGAGCCTACCAATGTTTTTTCTCGGTATTTTCTGTGGGAACATATGATAGATTATGCAATTAGTGTCTGCAAATTGAACGATTTCTAGTTTCTGTATGTCAATTTCTTTTTGCCTCATGACTTTTTGCTCTTATTTGGAACTGTGCTAAATCTTTTGAATCTTGATATGCTTACAAAGTCAGGAGTCAATATTGATAAAAAAAGGTGTCTGGAGTCAATGTAATTGTTTCAGTCATTGCTTTAGTAACTTGATTGTCAATTGTCCTCTTTGTTTCAGGTTCCATGTAGTGGCCTATTTGCAGCAAATATGGTGGTTCGAAGTAGATGGGGTTGTAAAGTTTCCTTTCCCTGCAGATATATATTCTCTATTCTTTAGACTTCATCTTGGAAGATTCTCCAAAAGGCTGGGACGTCGTGTGTGCACTTACGAACACACCCATGGGTGGGATATAAAACCAGTACGATTTGAGCTGTCTACTTCCGATGGTCAGCAAGCATCATGTGAATGCTGTTTGGATGAGACTGAACAAGATGAAGTAAACGGCAACCACAAGCGTGGATACTGGATAGAATACAAGGTTGGTGAATTCATAGTCACTGGCTCAGATCCAACAACTGAAGTCAGGTTTTCCATGAAACAGATTGATTGCACACATTCAAAAGGTGGGCTTTGTGTAGATTCTGTGTTTATTATCCCCAGTGTTCTGAAAGAACGTAAACGAAGAGCTTTGAAGTAACCCGAAATATGACAGGATACGAGTCCAGTGATGTCAAAATGATCCCAGGAGTTTCTAGTTGGGTTTATCATACAGCTTATACTCGTGCTGGCAATTTGATGTTATAGGGGATGTCATCGTAATTGTTTTTTTGAAGTAGGAATGGTCTCCTCTATTGTTATGTAATTGTGGTGGTTGCTGTATTTGATCCAGTTTTGTTTTGTTTTGTTTTATACCTTTCAAAGATAGGGTTAGGAAATATCGTCTTGATGTCTCCTTGATTTTACGGGTGATTAGTCGTACAGTTGTCTTTTTATTTATCAGCTTCAGGCATAATTACGGCAATTCTTTCAAAACAGTAGGCCTAACGGCCTTTAACACTGTCTTTTTCTTTTTATGGTCTTAGTTACGCAGTGTTCAGATCTCATGATCTCATGTTTGTTTTATGATGGTTTGCACTCATTTGCTATTCATTTCTTCTTTTTTTTTTCTCGGTCTGTATTCATTTGCTATCTTAACCAGGTTTTCATCAATGTTCGAGCTGCCCATTTGTCGAATACTCTTCTTGGCTTGAAAGTACAAATTTTGAGTTGCGTCATTATCAATTTGTGGTTGACATGAAAGATTTGCCAGCTTTTGTGTTTACAGCAACATAATCTGGATTAAAAGTCTAATCAAAGTTGAATCGTTCATGTTTAGACAACTCAAGAATGAACTAATCAACTAATAGAGAAAGCTTTTAGCTGCCTGCTTGTTTTATGAACGAAAGATAATCGAAGTAATGTTAGAGTAAATCACCAGTTTTTCCTTTTTGTTTTCATAAATCATATTTTATTTATTTTTATCAAGAATGAAACTTACAACCTCTTTAGAGCGGAAAATGAGCTACAAATTCCTTGGTAAAGAAGAACACAAGCTTAACAAGTTAAATATGCAAGGTCATGCAGTCGTCATTTCTGGTTCATTCCTCTGCCATAGCTAAGCATAGACCGATAACTGATGAGGTCAATCTTGTATTGCATTGTTGCAGCAGAACTTTGTTTTACCTCTAACTAAAAAGCTTTTATTGTGTAGGCATAGATAGATAGAGATTGGTCCACCATGGGCGCCGCCTGAGCACAATTAATAAACAAGAAAGAGTGCAGGAATCTATGGAGTAGTAGTTTTCTTTGATCTGAAAGTGGCACGTCTGAGCTGAGGCTTCTTATTACATTAATTACACCTGTAAATATTGTCTCGTTTTAGCAGGACCTAATTTAAAGATTGCCAGCCTTATCTGAACCACTCAAACACCAGTCAATGCCAGAGCTTCTGCTACAACGTCCTCCTATTTCCATCAAAGTTTTCATCCGTTTCTTCCGCTCTACAGTTAAAAAAACTTATTATGTAGGGAAATGTTACTAATGAATCGTACATCACGTTTTGCGTAGTTTCTAAGCTACTTATAAATCCTATGTCAAGTTTTAGAATTAATTTTAAAACCCTAAAATAGCCGAAGTTATATGTTCGGATATATATATTTTTTTAAAGATCCTAACTATAACTTCTTAGCATTAGAGTTATTCGATATTAAATTACTAGCTCATTAGTTATACATTAGTATATCTCTTATTTACTTTCTTGAAGAATTAAATTTGTAATCAATCTGATGCAGAATCGTCTCATGTTAATCAAAGAGTGAATGAGCTACTTATGAGTGGTATTTTAGGTTTTAGAATTAATTCCGAGACTAAATTTGAAGTTATGCATTGCGTGAGTCTCTTAGTCACGCCCGTGAAGGATTAGTTATACGGTGGTTTTAACGGAGAATCACCTAATCTTAATATAAAAAGATGATTATGTCAAATATGACTCAATTTATTTAATTTGTTTGAACAACAAATCAACTTTCTAGTAGACCAAACTCTGCACATCTTGCATCCCATTGGTGAGGTTAGGGGAGAAAGGAGGATATGTTGGGTGGTGTGTTTGGTTTGGTGTGATCAGAATGGTAAAAAATTGGTCCACACTCTCTCTGTTTCTGAGTGCGCCATCTCGGGGATTGCTATAAAGAGTACATACACTATTTATGGACTATGAATGAAGGACATCTACCAATTACTTTGGAGATAAAAAAATTTTACTCTAACCTCTTTTTGCATCTCTAATAATTGAAAATACTTCTATTGAATAATTTTGTAAAAAATAATTATAATTTTATATTTAAAAATATATGGTGGGTGAGGCTAACTTCGTATTATTATTATTATTATTATTATTTTATATTTGAATAGTTAAAAATTATAGAAAAAAATAATATATATATATTGTGGGGTATCAGATATTTGGAACAATATTATTATTATTATTATTGGCAATAATCAATAATTGGTAGAGGTAAGAGGTGATTTTAATTCACCTAGAAACACTATTTATATCATATGATGACAATGTGGCAGAGGGTAATTTGCCAATTCCAAAAATACAGCTTTATTCCTGGGATTTATTACTGCTCTCGACATAGTTCATCACCGTTTTAGTATAACGATTCTTTTTCTATTTGCTTTTAAAATAAAATGCTTAACTTTGAATAGTGGAATTAAAGAACAATTGAATCATAAAGTGGGTTGTAGAATGAAAAGTTAATTAGCTTTAACACTAAAAAAAGCAGAAAAAAAGAATCTTTCTGTGCATGGCATTGAATCAAAATTCTCTCTTGTATCTGACAGTAGAAAAGCCTTTGTGAGTCGTAAATCGGAAATTCCATGGGCGTCTAGCTATTAATTATGAAGTGTTGTTATCAAGATTTCACAGAGAGTTCACCTTTAATTAATGCACAAAGCATACAAAAAATGTTCAATATTTTTTATCAGTAAAGGAAAAATTCAATAAAATCTGGAGGCCATATGTTAACTCTGTCTCGTCTATAGCGTTCCATGTTTTTGGCCTATAGAAAGATATATTTAGATACTCTCTTTCTTGCCCCCATTAACCTCGTTCCACATTCAATGGCAACGATAAACAAAGTCTTAATCACAAATTAAGAGTTTCTACTTATAGAAAAAAGACTCTTCTTGTTTTTTTGTTTTACAAAAAAATCTCTTCTATGCTACATATATCGTATAGATGGTGCTTGAAGTTAATTGAGTGTGGGTAATAAAATAGATTTCTTACAACATATTATCTCAATAAGCAGACCACCTAAGAGAACTATTTAAAAATAAAGTTTCTTTTTTTATGGTTATGTTTATGAGATTTGAACTCAGAACCTAAAATATAACTGTTTGTTTATTTACCAACTGAAGTTAGTGAGTTATAGATAATTAGTAACTGACTTTCTGAATGCAATTGTTTGTAGTAGATTGCAAGAACTTCTAATCATAAAGGTCTTGATTTATAAGATAGAGTACACCCTCTTTGATACCTTATAAACAAAGGATAACGTAAATTTGCACTACAAATTGTGAGTCAAAAACCAAGTCACCATGAAGTTACTGGAATTACTATGTACGTATATATAGAAAATTCATTAAACGAAACTCTGAACAATAGTCATGAAGTCATTTTCAACTTTAAAAATTATTCCAACAAAAAAAAAAGCTTTTTATTGGAAGAGGTGGGAGAGGCGTGAGAAGGGGAAGGCATAGTGTCAGTGAGCATAGAAGCAGCTCTTCCATGGGGACCATATCACCGATGTAGACTTATGCCTTCATCTCTCTTTATTCTCACTTCTTCTCCAATTTCCTACAGACACAGACTCTCCCTATCTATAAAAACACACACAACTTTGTTGCACCCCAAAAGTGGAGTATAGAAGAGAACCCTACAGTTTCTTCTCCCACGTATTTCACTTTGTTGCACCCCAAAAGAGAAGTATATCTCAAGCAACCTTCTTACAAACTCCGACTCTTTCTTCTTCCCACAAGCTTTTTTTACTCACTGTGGTCCTGTATTCACCACCATTTTCGACTCCATAAATTTCTTACACACGTACATACATGCATACAAGAGAGCGTTACAATTCCGTCGCTAATCTCGTGTTTTCTTGTAGTGTTTGTAGCCATATATGGATTGGGATAGCAACCTTAGAACCTTCCTTTCTCGTCCACAAACTTCCTTTAACTTCCTCTATAACTGTAACTATGACCACCATTCAGGTAATTATGATCTCCTTGCTTTCAATTATCCATTTCTTTTGATTGACCTAGGTGTTTGATGCATTTGGATTTTGTTTTGACTAGACATGAGTAATGTGAAATATGCAGCAATGGAGGTGGAGTCACAAGAGGGTTTGGTGGGGTCAAGTATGGAGAAGATGATCAACTATGGAGGACATCAAGAGAAGAAGAAGAGACTGACAAGTGATCAGTTGGAATCACTGGAGAGGAGCTTCCAGGAGGAGATAAAGTTGGACCCTGATAGGAAAATGAAGCTATCTCGAGAGCTAAGGCTTCAGCCTCGGCAAATTGCTGTGTGGTTCCAAAACAGACGTGCTCGGTGGAAAGCTAAGCAGCTTGAGCGATTGTATGATGCACTTCAGCTGGAGTTTGATATCGTCTCTAAAGAAAAACAAAAGCTTCAAGAAGAGGTAAGCTTAAAAATATATCTTTCCTTGTCCCTTCTGTTCTGCGTACAGCTAAATTTTTAACGATTCTCTTCCTTTCATTAAGCTTGTCTAGGATTAGTGTACATACCACTGGTTTATTGGACGAATTGGATTGTTTTTGAATATTATGAACTTAATTTTTATCTCACATTATGTTCATTGAAAAGTACCATGAATTGGATATTGTCTTTGGATCATTTGATGACCATTTTGTCAATTAAAATATTATGGATAGGTAACGAAATTGCAAAGTATGCTAAAATCAGAGCAAGCAACGAGGAAGCAAGTGTCAACAGGCTACACAGACATCTCCGGCGAAGAGACGGTGGAAAGCACATTAGTGGCCATTCACAGCTCAACAAAGACACGAGGAATGATGACTTCCCATCAAATTGGAGAGTGTAACTATCTTCTCAGTTGTATGGATGAATATAATCCAGCTTCAGCCTCTTATTGGGCTGTTCTGCCATCTAATTATCCTTAATTGGATTCAGCATCAAGCTGTTCAATTTCTACTAATTAATCAACTAGGTTTTTGTACCAAAGAGAGATGTAGCTTAAGAGTGATGAATACGTTAACTTCATCGCTTGTTTCACTAGTCCTTATGTTGAAGAAAATGAAAGTCACAATAATTATATAGTTATGTTGGAGCCTCATGTGTTTTCTTCCCGATAATTGTGACTTCTTCCCTTTTTTTTTCCTTAAGATACGAAATTGTCCAAGTTATACGGCTATTTTAACTCGGCTCTGATGACTCGAATTTATGATTTTATTAAGTCTCTCAACTTTTAAAAATAGTTACTGCTATTTGAACTAGCAATCAAATTGTGGCCTCTTTTATCTATTTATTTATTTGGAAGTTTAAGGGTTCAGCTCAAAGCTAAAGGCCTACGAACATGCCGTTTTTCCCTCCCCCTTCTGGTGAGGATTAGAAGTTTGAATGACGTGAAGTGGCCTTCCAGAAATGAAAAGTTAATCTGAAACAATATGCATGCGCATAGAACATACGTGGGAGTCACAGACTGAAAAAAGGAATGCCCATGTCAATTTTTGCACGGCTAAAAGAGAATTTTAAGGAAAAAAGAGGAACATATGCAGTGAAAAGTTTTCTATACAAAATATATCACAAATATATGGTTCAGAAGTGACCATTATAGATTGAAATTTCTGATATGGAATTCAACTTGCAATCTATTTTTGCTCTCTGCGGTATCCTACGATCCATTGACACACAGAATAATCCATTACCTGTAGATCGTGTTACTTGAGAAATGGATGCCACTGGTAGAGCTAATCTCTAATTTTGAACATAGACTATCCACTCTGTCAGCTTTCCCATAGTAGAAACCAAGTTACTTTGTTCACACAATTAAATAGCATTACTCGCCAATTTATGCACATAAATGGCCAATGCAAGTATCTTTTCAGAGTGCAATTGCAATTGGGCATTCCTTTTCCAAATTGGGTTGAGACACAATTAATGAAAAGATAAACCACCAAGCACATGTAACCACTAGAGTTGATGCAAGTGAACCACAAACGTCTCCTTTGAGTGATAATAGGTTTTCTATTATCTGTGTGAATTGCGGTAAGTTTGTTATGCTACTTACTACTAGTAGTAACACGTTAACACCACTACCGATGTGGTAAGTGCAGACTTATCTCTGACCCAATTATCCAAAAATCTGATTCGGCTTGCTTACAAGAAAACACCAGAGGAAGCAACCACTAAGCGCGTTCATCAGATCAGGAAGAACATAGTCACCAATTAGCATCCATGGAAGAATTGGACGCCACCATTTTCCAAATTCAGACGTCAAATCTCTCCTTTAAGACTTGCCACTCTCGGCATTCAGTGGTAAAAACCTCTGATTCGAGTGAAAAAACCCTCTGTTTTGACAGCAGAAGTTTTCTTGTCCGATGATGTTTATGCACAGGAACATGGTTCACGGAACCACGGTGTTGAGATAAATATTAAAACAGGAAATTGCTCAACCGGAAAACGGAGGTGCATAATATAAGGTAAACAAAAATGCCAAAACATTGCCACGTAAGGCCAATCAATCCACATACAAAAGCTAAATCCGGCAGACGTTCTATCTATTAATCCAAACTGCAATATGAGTTAATAGACTGTCAAGCAAACTTGTAAAGTTCAACAAACTGTTTTCCAGCTCAGCGCTTTCCACCACCGCCACCAAGCTTAGGACCCTTTGCGCCACCCCTTTGCACATTACCTTTAGCTTGACTTTTCTGAGTCTTTGCCGTTGTTTCTGCCTTCTTGGCCTTCTTTTCATCCTTTGTTTTCTTGATCCTTTCCTTGATTTCTCTGCCAATACATCCAACAATGAGCACCACATGAAACGATTTTTAGAAAGAAAGCAATACATAACATAAGCAAGCATTGGATAAGATAAATCTTCAAGCAATTTACATAAAAAGCTAATAAAATCAATATATTAATAGTAGTAATCTAGGCATATCCAGTGATCATAATAAAATTTCAAACTGTCATCTGCATTGCCATATGAAAATTCACAATAGGAGAAAACAACAGAATACAAACCGGAGGGCGGCTTCTCTGGCAGCATCACGAACTTCAGGCTTTTCGGTTCTCTTCTTCTGGATAACCTCCAAGGTGGCACCAACAATAGACCTAGAGTATGGCTTCTTGGTAGTACGTCTCCTCTTCTTAACAGCCTCTTGAGCAATATCCTACAAGAGCCAATAAAACATTTCACTCAATAGGGTTCAAATCAAACATAACAGCTAAAATGAAATTCTGTAACGTCACCTTCTTATGCTGCTTCCTGTACATGGCAGTCCATGTAAGCTTGGACGGCTTCAAACGGTTGTGGAAGTACCGTTTGCACTTCGAGTTGGCAAACAAGAACACCTAAACCGTTACAACACACAATACCTCATAATCAATCCAAGTTTAAACAACATCGCATCGGAGACCAAACAAAGTTACAAAAAAAGAAACTAGCATTGACAATCACCTGAGAATCGGCACGGATGAATCTGATGCCTTTTCCAGGATAAATCTTGGCACCACTGAAACGACACAGTTCCGTCCTACCATCCCGCAACAAACCAAAGACACATTAAACCCTAACTTTCTCATATCCAACTAATCGAAAAACTCTTCAAACAATATCATCAATTCAATTTTTTTTTATCCGATCTAGAAAATGACAGCATCTAGATTAACACGACACCATATTGAAGAAACGAAATGTTATAGAAGCGATTGCTTACTTGAGAACCATTGCTGCTTCCTTCTTCTCTTGCCGCTGCTTCTGATTGCAAAAACCCTAGACGGCTAAATCTGTCTCAGAGCTGCTATCTGTACGAGTGCTAATGCTTTTATAAACGGGCATATAATGCTGCAGAACTACGATAATGCCACGACAAGACCGGCCCATATTGTTATGGGCCCGAAAATGTGAACGACGTAACGTTAAGTGATAAGTCGTGGATCTGTGGGAGCTGTCGTTTGTTTGGAGTGGTAGGACAGTGTTGGCGTGCTTCCCCTCTGTGCTGTGGTGTGGGACCACTGGGTGTGAGATATGGCCCCACTGTCGTTACCAGAATCAATGATGTGACAGTGACAGCTCACTAAATGAACACGTCAGCTTCTTGCAAATAAAAAATTACATACATATAAAAAAAATAAAAAATTGTAATTAGCGTTTTCAATTGATAAATAACCA
This sequence comes from Flueggea neowawraea, assembly GCA_948243855.1. Lineage (NCBI taxonomy): Eukaryota > Viridiplantae > Streptophyta > Magnoliopsida > Malpighiales > Phyllanthaceae > Flueggea > Flueggea neowawraea. Next base: position 2,293 of record CAODLS011658381.1, on the reverse strand, counting down.
TGAAATTATAGTTAATGATATTTTCCAAAAGTATAAATCAGTAGTACATTCAATTGATATGTCAAAAAAGAACAAAAACATATATGTTGTTTTAAATTGTAGATTGACTAAATTATATTAAAAAGAATAAACAATTAACAATTTTTTCAAAATTATAATGTAGCAAACTATCAAACATGTGATAACTAATTGAATGTAACATAACTTTGATTAGACTTACAAGTTAACCAAGGTTAATGCAATACAAATGTAACTTTTCTTTTTTTTTTTAGTTTCTCCAAATTATTTTCGCCGATCGCAGGACTAATCTCCATCGAATACGGAATGCAAAAGATAGGCCCTCACCAACAAAATTTGTTCCATTCACACTGGCAGGTTATACAAATATAACTTTGGTCATGAACATTCAAATTGTGAATATAATTAAAATATTTGGAGAGAACTTGAAATGTTATTTGCTAAAAATGATATTTTAAAGAATTTTACGATTTTTAAACCACATAAAATGAAAATTCAGAAAGAAAATAAATGACAATTAAAACTGAGTCATAAATTAGGCTTAATACATAATTTACTTTCAAATTTGTACGTTTTTTTCTTCTGTTACCTTAAATTTTTTGAATGTTCAATTTACTCTCTAAACTTGTCAAAATTCTCTCAACTAAGGATTTTTCTAATGCGTTTGAATCATAAAATCTTTCAATTTATCTTCAAGTTATCATTATTAAACATAGAAGGTTAAAAAAATAAAAATAAATTTCATAATAAACTCATGATGAATTAAAAAAGTTAATAAATTACCTAATTTAATCAAGTGTAGAGAATAATTGAGACAACTTAAGTAAAATCGGAGGATAATTGAGATAATTTAAATAAATTTAGAAGATAAATTAAATAGTAAAAAAATTTAGAATGATAGTAAAAAAAATCGTACGAATTTGGAGGTAAGTTATGTATTAAATCATAAATTATAAATTTGGGATTGTCCCACCGGACCTTTATACAGAAACCCGTCCTGGTTTGTCATCAACCCATCGGAAAAGAAAGGGGGGAAAGGGTTATGAAGGGGGCAACAAACATCACTGCAACAAGACAAACCAACAAATAAAAATCAATAAAAAAAAGAGAAAGTGCACAATAAATAAAAAGACGAGAAATTTCTCACCTTCCCCAATAACACACACAAACATAGAGAAAGAGGTCCAATTTAATTAAACCCACTGTTCGTAAACCCTAACCATTACAATTCCGGTTCCGGATAATTCAACCTCGGAGCTCCATGGACGACAAGAAGAAGCTGCAGCAACCACCGCTTGTTGAGGAGGCCGCCAAGGAGGAGGAGGAGGAGGAGGAGGATCCTAGCAGCGACGAGAGCGGTGACTACACGTCGGAAGATGAAGGCACCGAGGACTACCGTCGCGGTGGCTACCATGCTGTTCGTATCTGCGACACCTTCAAGAACGGCCGATATGTCGTCCAAAGCAAGCTTGGCTGGGGCCATTTCTCCACCGTCTGGCTCGCTTGGGACACGCAGAAATCTGTACTTTCTCTCTGTTGATTTCGTTTTTGTTCCTTAACTATCTCGCATGGTTCTTTAGTCTGCATTTTGAAATTTAGAGCCTGAAATATATAATCGAATATTATTGTTTTATTGACTATGTTCGATCTTTTGTTATTGTAGTTTAGCAATTAGGATTACATGAACTAGAAGAGAGCTCTGTAGAGTTGAGTTAGTCTAATCTTAGAAGAAAAATATGTTGGTGGATTATTTTTTCCGTGTCGTTTTGGCTACTCTGGTGAATTTCTTTGAGATAATTATGGAGCTTCATAAATTGTCTAAAGATACTTTGTTTACTGATATAAGATTTTCAAAATTGCTAAATTTGGGGGGGAAAGTTCTGCAGAGATTTGTGGCAGTGAAGGTACAAAAGAGTGCTCAGCATTATACAGAGGCAGCAATGGATGAGATTACTATCCTACAACAGATTGCGGATAAATGTGTAGTTAAGCTTTTGGATCGTTTTAAGCATTCAGGTCCAAATGGACAACATGTTTGTAGGGTTTTTGAGTACTTGGGTGATAATCTTTTGATTCTTACCAAGTATAGTGATTATCAGGGATTGCCAATTGATAAGGTTAACGAGATATGCTATCACGTTTTAGTGGATTTAGATTACTTGCATACACATCTTTCTATTATACACACCGATCTGAAGCCAGAAAATATATTGTTGTTAAATATATTTCTATTATGCAAGAGAGAGTGGAGGTTTTGACGGTGGAATTGGTGCTT
>CAODLS011658302.1:0-11498 GCA_948243855.1 Flueggea neowawraea | reverse complement strand
ATTTTTGCTATTTATGATAGTGATAGTTCAAGCCAAAATTGATACAATTGAAATAATTTGGGGTATTTTTTTGCTATTTATGATAGTTCAGGCCAAAATTGATATAATTAGAATAATTTAGAACAATTTGTGCTTTTCTTTGTCATTAAGCCATTCTTAAACAATCGGACTTTGGATTGTTCCTTGAAATTGAAATTGGTGGTGATGCCTCTAACTCTCCCGAGAAGAAAAATTGCATTAGCTTCTCCATCGACCTGCAATGTCATGCAAAACTGAAAAACCTTACAAAAAATAAAATTGAATGTTCAGGAACAACAAATGATGCTATGTTTTTACAAGATTCTGTGGAATTACCTGCGAGTCCTGAGGTAATGGGGATGAAATTTCATGTGATGTTTTGGCAGGATCCTCCTGAATTTGATGTAAAGACTTCCCTTACAAGATGCAAAACTAAAGAGTAAGTTGAAAATGTTGCTTCTTTATACTGGTGCATCAATAGATTTTTTTTAATATTCTGGTGCAAGTATTCTTTACCTCTTGAATCCTGTCTTTGGCCTTAATGAAAATAACAGGAGGAAGCTTAGTGTTGTAGACAAGTTTAATGATCAACAATTTCTTATTCTGAAAGAATCAAACATTGGATTGTTCCTTGAAATGGGTGATGGTGCCTCTAACTCTCCTGGGAAGAAACACTGATTTAGCTTGTGCATCAACCTGCAATGTCATGGTGATGCATTCTATCTTCTCTCTACCCCATTTCAGCATCAAAAGATTCTAGTCTCGTCAAAAGTCAATGAGAAAGAAAATGATGAAGGTATACACTTTCTTATGTTAAATTATGTGTGAAATCCATGGCAGTCACCGAGTTTTAATGTATTAATCATCCCTGTCCCTACTAGCTTTAAATTAGTCATTGTGATCCCTTCCTTTGTCACCGTTAGTCAATCTGACATGGCACATAAGACCTGCCAATTTTAATTATCTAATGAGAAATACCATTATATTACTCTTTGTTTTTTCACTCTCATCAACTCTCTCTCTCTCTCCATCTCTCTCTCTCTCTATTGAAACCAACCTCACCAACAACCACCACATCTCTCTCTCTTGTCACCTTTAAGCAAACCAAGTCACCCAGTATTGAAAACAAACCCAAAGGATTAAACCATCTCTCGTTGTTCTTCCTTCCACCACCACCTTCCTTCAACCTATTCAACACAACACAAAAACATTCACCAATAATAAAAATATTTAAGTTCCAAAGTATCAATACAAAATGGTTTTTTTTTCAACTGCAAACATAAAATAACCTGAAGTTGGCTTAGATTTAAGGTTGAACAAATTTTTAACTTATAGTTTTTTTACAATTTGTGTTTGCTTATTACAATTGTGTTAGATTTGATTTTTCCAGTTACTCCATTATGTTAATCACCACCACCGTCCTCGTCTCCCTTTCTCAACTCCATCACCTTTATCTCTCCATCTGTGTTCATGTCTCTCTCTCTCTCTACCCTCCACAAAAAAGAAAGCTTCGATATGCAAAAATAGAGATAACACACAATAACAAACTTGGTTGCATCACAACTGTAAAGGTTAGAGGGTCCATAATTGCTTCAACTTCTTTTGCAACAAAAATGTTACTCACTGCAACCACATTGGCCATCTCTCTATTTCTCCCATCTCTCCACCACCACTCCTTCGCTCCCTCTCTCTGTTTCTGAAAATCAACCATCAATCTGCCATCTCTCCACCACCACCACCAAACCTAACTGAAATCAAAACCCACAAACTCACACAATCACTAAACCCATTAAAATCAACCACCAATTTGCCATCTCTCTTCCATCACAACCATCGTCAAAATCAACAAAACCCAAAATCATCACCGTCACTCTGCCATCTCTCTTCCCATCACCACCATCGCCAGACACTTGGAGGTGCACGAATAGGGCCTATGTGTTGTCTCCTTCCACGATAAGGTCTTGGCGGAGGATAGAGGACTGTGGGGCCACGCTAGAGTGACTTGATGGCTCAGGTCTAGAAGGGCATAAGGTAGGTCAAATTTGTTTGGTTAGGGATGTGGGTCGGGTTCGTCTTTCCTGGTGCAAAAACAAAAGAAGAAGGATTTCAGTTGGGTTTGGTGGTGGTGGAGAAGAGAGAGAGAGAGAGAGAGAGAGGAGGAGGAGGAGACAGAAAGAGAATGAGAGAGAGAAAATGGAGAGAGATTGACACAGAGAGAGAAAATGGAGTAGTGAGGCAGAAAAAAAAAAGATAAATGGTTGGTGAAGTAAATTGATTTTAAAGTAGAGGGTAATTTGTCTTTTCGTATTGTTTGTTATGTAAAACAAACGGAGTTAAGAATGAGAGACCGGAGCGGTTAATTTAAAACTAGTAAGGACCAGGATGAATAATACACCAAAACTCAGGGATCACCATAGATTTTATCCTAAAATTAAGCAATATTTCAGTTACAGGATTGCTCAAATTTTGTATCGTTATTTGATGCTAGGGGACGGCGAGGTGCAAGAAACTACTTGATGGAAGATTCTCGTGACTCTGTACGTAAGTCTTAGGTCTCTTACTGAACCACGACACTTGCTCATACGGAATATTACCAAAAATTTTCTGAAACGCCTTGTCATCGATTTTGACTGGAGTTTACTTGAAAGAACTCAAGGAATGTTTCAAACTTTTGCAAAGTGAGTTGAGATTAACAATGGTGACATATACGCTTCTTACTCTATCATCTGTTATTAATTAGATTTGTAGATATTCTTGTTTCTTGGCCCGTAATCTTGCAGATTTGACTAATTTATTGTTGAGCTTCGAGAGAAAACATTATTCTTTGAAGGGAAAAATGAGATTATGTAGCAGTTGCAACTTGAAGTATATGTTAAATATTATCGGATTCCAAAATTAATGCAATCCATACATGGACTATGTGGAGAAGAAACAAAAATATGCCATCCAAAAAATGCATGTAGATATTTTTCAACAGTCCACAAGTTTCAATTCATATATTTGAATTGTCCAAAGATTGGAATCTCTAGTATCAAAAGTTTCAATTCATATATTTGAATAATAGATACTTTTGAATTACAAAATTTCTTTAAATTTCTTTTCTATTTTTGTACTTTAATTTATGACGATTAGGGCAAAATTCAAATGATTTCTCCACTCAAGTTAGCTTTTGGTTAATTTATAGAATATAATTATGATTGATCCGTACAAACTAAGATTTGACCCATTTATTTTTAACTTGAGTAGAACAAGAATAAAGATATTTTTAACGAAAGAATTTGATATAATAATATGTGATATATACGATCATATTAGTCTAACAATTATTCATAGATGGCAACATATGATTCTAACTAAAAAGTTCATAATATTACTTGATTTGTATGATGTTTAGGGTGGAAGGAAGTGACAAAAACGACATAACTGTGTGTTTGTCAAGCATGCAGTTTTTCCAAAATATCTTTATTTTTAGACAAAGAGGGAGAGAATTTACTATAGCTAACTAATCACGATTAGTTACTATAGCTAACGTTTCCAATAATTTTATAAATATACGTTCTTTTAATACTAGCTTCGAGACTAAGGATTGGGATCTTAATTTGACAAAAAATTATAAAATTAACGTAAAAGTTTTACTTAGTTACGTTTTGGCGATCGTATTTTTTCGTCTTCCACTTTATTTACTTTTATTTGAATAATATTTAAATTCAACCATTGATACAATCATAATAATTTTCTTTCAATTAAATTGTGGGAGCAGGATTGAGGACGTGTTTACCCGTTACGTAGAATTGCCGGACCAAGAAAAAGAACAGTATGCTCTCATGAAAACTCAGTCTGATATATATATATATATATATATTTTATAATTAGCAATCTGATATTTTGTATGGAATAAATAAATTAATTTGAGGATTAATATGGCATTTGAACTATTGTAGTGACAGATGTAACAGCACCAACAATGCAAATAATGATAACGGTAACCGAAGCACATCTAATCCACTGCATTTGCAAAAAACATATACAGAAAATAACCTGAGAAACAGCTTGTTTGCATAGTTGATGCACCGTCTCATCATTCATTATGACTCCTGCATTGTATCATGTACTGATCAGAACCTCAGGGTCTCTCTCATGTAAAGTAATTCTTTAACCAAAATCAGAGAAAATATCACACTGCCAAAAGATGTTCTATATGGAAACTATAATTTCTTTGACCATTATGTGATATTCAAGAACAAAAGAAATTATGTCAGATTCACCAGAAGATTTCCTAATTAGCATAGAGATGCAAAAAAATAAAATGATGTATTTTGCTATAGAGTACAGAAGCACTGTTAACTTTCAAGTAAAATTTTGCTTGGAAGCTTCACAATCCATGTAAGAATGCTTGAAAGAACACTTGAAATGACAACAGCAGCACCAAGGATCAGCATACATGCCTATCTATGCAAGTATATATATCAGTCTGCAGATTTAGAAGCCATGTAAATCTTTCAAATTAACAATGGATAAGGAAAACTTCCCTTTAAACAGCCAATCATTTTTTTGCAACGACTAAAGCATAGTAGACGTATCTTACCATCTTCCCTGACAATACCATCATGGTCATCAGAGGAATAAGGATCCAAAGCAACGTCAGTATAAATAACCTGAGGAAAGAGAGGGAAATCACGATATATGTCAGCAAGATCCACAAAATTACCGTAACAAGAACATACAGTTGCTCTAAAAAGCACAAAATCAAGGAGCCAACGTTCTTATACGCACAAGATCAGGGTATTTATCCTTGAGCAGCCTTATTGTTCGGGGAACTAGACCATTATCATTGTACGCTTCATCTCCTGTCGGAATCTGATTCACAGAAACAAAAAAGTCATAAATTATATAAATCAGATATAATTGAGTTAGAAAAAATCAACTGAGAATTTATACCTTCAGAGGATCTGGAACTTTGGGTAAGAGCACAACACTATTAACACCAACATCCCGAACCTTTGCAACCTACATCCAACACCGCAGATGTAACTATATTGAAGCAGCAGCAGAATTCAGCCACCAAATGTAGTCATGCTGTGTTAACAGATAACACGGACTACCAACTTGTGTCTAAAGAGCTACCTCCCTACAAACAGAAGAAGCTTCTAAATCACTTAGGCTAACTTCTTATAGCCATTTAACAATTAAGGCTTCTTTCTGCAACTACAATTTACAATCAAATTACGGCAACAACACAACTAAAGAACCTTAAGTAGCATCTTGCAAAACATAGCACTTCAGAGTACGATTTCTTCTAGCTGAGATGCAAGAACTTTTCGGTAACAGATATCAATGCACAAACAAAACAATGATAATTCACCTCTTGAACTAATCCATGTCTCCACCCAAGCCTATAACACCCCGGCATGGCTCCAATAGGTGTATCCTCCTCCCCTACGCATTTCACAAAACACAGAATAACCGCAATAAGCATCAATTAGCTTACAAACACACAAAACTAAAACTTCATTAAGGCACCAACCTTCATGAATAAAAAGCGGATAAACGAAATTAGCAGGCGATATACTTGTCTCCTGGAACGAATCCCTAAGTGCAGGCGACTTCCTGTTCCTACGTGGACGCCTACTTAGCGGCTGATCATAAACAAATCGTAGACAATCAAACCTCGAATCAATTCTTCGCTTAAAATGCGGTATTAACAATAACATCAGTATACAACTTACAAGCGGTGAGACCACCGGCGTTCCAGCTGGAGCCGCCGGCCTCGGAGGAACAGGAGGAGCTTCGGGAACAGTCCCGGTGACAACAGCAGCTTCACATTCCGCATCAGTAAGCCCCAGCTTCTCTATCGGTTCATCCTGCTTCTCGCTCGCTCTCAACACAAAAACGGCGCCCGTTAACGGAGGTCTTAACGTCGTTAAATCTAAATGAACTAACCGTCGGCCTCAAACCGACGTAGTTCTTGCAATCCAATCCCTTCACAGCAGGAACCGTACACGGAGCATTGAGAACCGTCGAAACCATCAAAGTACAGTTTCTCTTCCTCCACAGTACCAAATTTCCCGAATGAAGAAGCAGAATCGGGGGTGATATTTTCGCGGGAAATTGAGGAGAAAATCGGAGGAGAGAAGATCAGGGAGGAGAAGCCGTTGAAAATGCGAGAAGAGGAGACAGAAAGGGATGTGGTTATCAGATGGGGATACAGAGAGCCAATGAGAAGAAGGAGATATGTGGGGACGTTGACACAGGATTCTAAGCTCCTACCGGACTAAAGTCGTTAAGTGGATGTGGATGGATCATGTCGCGAATAGGCTTTTTTTAATATTGTCAATAGTTCCCTGGACTACTCGCTTTTGTAGCCGTTAACATGATCCAGTATAACTCACCTAATGGGCTTGAATTGGGCTCATATGTGTTTTGATTATAGGGATGTTTCATTTGATTGTGACTTCTTAATGGGCTTGAACTCATCGTTGGGTTTGATGCGAGGATCTGGATAAAGGGCACCAAAATCGATGTTCGTTAACCGTTGTAGAACTTTTTTGACGAGAGCTACCAGCCCTTTCTCCACTCTCTCCGCCCTGGAACTCGAATTCAGGACGTATTGTCTTTGGATGTGGAAGCCTATTAATGGACTATCCACTTGACTAAAAAAGTCATAATTTGGATTCAGCGTTTTAGGAATTTAGCTTCTTAAAAATTCATAATTCCGACACGAATTAAAACTCATAATTTTGTTATATTGAAATTGGTTTTAGTATTAGTGAATTATAAATCTAATAGTATAATATGAATTGAAAGTAGATTGATTCTAAATGATATGTTAAAAAAGTACAAAATAGGAGGCATGCAACATAAATAGTTTGAGCAACCAAAGCATGGTCCAACTAACATGTCAAGGAGAACATGGCCCCTCCAAAATTCGGTTCACGCCACCAAATGACACCAAAATCAACATGAACTCAAATAGGTAAAGAACATTGAAAGAAAGAAAACAAACAAGAATTCTTATCATATACGTGAGATTTCAATGTCATAGGATATCCTCTAATCTTAAGAAGTTGACTTAGCAATGGTAATTGAAAGATTCCAAAATAAAACACAGAAATGAGGGGTCAAAATCTTGGATCTAAATTCTTAATGTTTACCCAAATAAAGGAATGAAATATACATTTGGTGGTACCAATTATTCTTAGTTGAACCAACAAAATTCATGTGAATTGATTTGATTTTTGGAGGGTCCAAATCAAAGCAAGATTTTGGTTCAACTCGTGGATTTATTTTTCTTCAGTTTTCACGCATGAAATATTTGGTAATCATGACAATCATATGGGTAGACTATAAGCGAAAGCAAAATAATAACAACAATAAATTCCAAGCAAAGAGAGACTTCCTTTTCTTTCTTTTGTGAACCTTCAATTACTCAACTTTGTTTCATTCTACAAGTTCTTCCAGACATAATCGCAATAGTGATATTGATACTAACAATTTCGAATGGGTTAAGTAAAGTCTGCTGTTATTTTGTTTTGCTCAAGACATACAAAATTAACATATACATACGTTTACTACTCATAGATATGATCTTGTGAAGTAGTGCGCTAATAGCAAGGGTTCAAATGTTTGATCAATAAGGCCATGGCGACAGATGGAGTCAGAACAAAACCAGCGAGGGGCGTGGCAGGTGAAGCGACAATAGTGAGTTTGATCATTGCATTTTTCATTGAATATATCAGAATGAGTAACTTCACTTTTTTAAAATGTATCATATCACTCTAAAACTAATTTTTTAGCATTAGAAACAACTTTAATAAGACTACACAATCATACAAATCTTTTTTCATTACTGAACATTTGTACTAAGAGTCATAATTGAGTTCGATGCGAATCAAATTTTATCAATTTGCTATATATTGCTAATGCACATAGCGGTTATTTAGAACTGCACAAAGGCGTGATCAAACTCATTTCATGCAAAGCCTAAATTCTTGAGAAACAATCCTCTATTGAAATTCGAACATAAACCAAGTAACTTGGGTAAAATACATCATAAGACTAGGTTACAACAAGTGGTGGTGTTCATTTATGTTAACCTTAACGAATATATGAACAAAACACTTTGATTCATTTGGAGATTTTGGTTTTTATACTTTATATTGTCACCTTATGTTGACAAATCACCAAGGATTTGTTGGTAAGTGAAATTCACATGTTCTATGAGTTTACAGAAGGATTAAAAATTAACAACTATCATGATTAATATTTTTTTTTCCTTTTGTGTGACAGAGAAATCAATTTACATACTACACGTCTAAACCTACCTAGCTAGATTAACACATTGTGGTTAATTAAAACTAAATCCTGGATCTCATTTATCAGCTGAGACTTTTAAATGGATTGATTCTTCATGCAGCGTCAGAACAACTTACGGTCAAATAACCTGAGTTTAAATCCCAGCGTCATTAGTTGTGGACTAATTAAATTGATTTAATTAAATATGAAAGAAAAAAATTGGCTACCATATTCTAAACCTCACTTACCAACTAAGGTGATAAATAGTACATCTTTCCAATTAAGTCTATATGAAATTAAAAATCTCCAAACGAAATTCTAAGCTCAATCCTAGTCATGACTTATCTGAATAAAGACGGCTATACTAAACTTTGAATTATATATTCAACCTCCATACTTAAGTAGACAATGAAACCTTGACGATCTTTGGTTAGCTAGGAGTAGTGCGCAGATACAAGAGACTGTTGGTGAATTCATCAATATGTAATCCACAAAATTATTTTGAAATCTCAACATTACTGTAGAAACTATTTGAGGCTTTAAACATTATAATTTAATTCCAAGTTAATTACTTCCATCTTAACTGAAGAAATTTAATTGCCCATTTGGTTCGCGAAATAAAATGACATAAAATAAAATTGTTATTCCATATTGAATAAAATTGTTATTCCATGGAATATAATGAAACAACAATTATATTAGACACAACATTGTAAGGAATAGAATATAAATTATTTAAAAAGACTATTTTGTCATTGACTTTTCAAATGGAGTTAAATATTGTACTTTTAGCATTTCATTTAAATAAATGTGTAAATAACATAAGAATAAAATATAATAAATAAATAATAAACAAAGCAACTTAATAAATGATAAAGAAAATAATTTATTAAAATATAATAAAATTGTTAAATGACAAATACGTAAAATATCTTTTAAATTTTAAAAACTTCAAGAAAAAAATTCAACTACATCAATTCCTACTAAGGACACAAATAACTTTTCATATTCAGTGTTTATTGTGTGGAGTTGTGAAATTATAATTCCTAGCTGTATGCTAGAATTTATATTCCACAGAATCATGGAATTAACAATATGTGGAACTGAAATTCCACAAACCAAACAACATCATATGAATTCCATATGGGATTCTAATTTAATTCCTCATCAATTTCATAAGTCAAACATATTGTTAAGGTAAAGAAAGCAGTTTATAAAGAATAGGTACACGATGATCTCTAATATTAGACATTTTGTAATCAAATTCCTTAATCACCTTTACATTAAAAGTTCTGACTGCATCAAGTTGGCATATAGAGAAAGCACCCTTAAAAATTAAACAAAAAAGAAAAAAAAGTATATAAAAATAAACTCAAGAGTCAAGATACCCACATATCATGACTAAAAAGAAGAGGATTCTAAAGGAGCTTATAATTTAAATTTGAATTCAGCAATGTACATAGTTTCATGACTCCAAGGTCCTAGAAAATAAATCTCAGTCAAATGTAAAGATGAATTTCTGAATGCAGATTGTAGGGAATAGGACATTCAATGTAGACGTGGTCCAAGAAAACAAGAGTGAGCTTATATTGCAGACAAGATTATGAAGCAACACAAATTTGCGTAAAAATCCTCCAATTGCTATTCTTGGCAACATATAAAATGAAAGACAGAGGACCCCATGAAATTTGATTATGGAGGGACCATGTACTAACCCTAAAAACAAAACAAGTGGCCTTAATTGCGACCTAGTAAATCTTGATATGAGACACTATGTTGTACAATATGAAGATCCCGATTTGATTTCATGTGGGTCTTGCACAAAAGACAAGCAAGGAATAAAGGTTTGTTAATTTTCAAGAATTGATTACAATATTAATCTCCTCGAACCTAACTTTCATAAATCCTCACATTTATTTATTAGTAACTTTAGTGCTTTTTATCATTATAAAATTTTAGATTTTTTATGAGATATTTTTTAGTATTTGACTAATTTAAAATGGAGTCGGATAAAAATTTTGTGAGCAGTAAAATCTCAAACTCGAGACCTTTGTTCTCGATGTTAGTATTTCTATTTAATGATGTATAATCAAATGAATTAACATAAATTTGATTCCTATAAAACACAAATAGTAGAATATATCCAAAATCATTCTTTGAGAATATGTGACCTTATGATAAGTATAAATTAGTCTCAATATCATATATATTAAGATAAAGAAATGACTACCGAGTCAAAATGCATCGACAGAACCGCTAATTAATTTCTTTCTTCTTTTTCCTAATATTAGATTCAGCGTACTCGAGTAAATAAATTTACGACGTCTAATCAAATTTCAATTCAGGCATGATCATAAAGAAAGATCGCTCCAAAATCACGTGGTTTCATTGGCTAAGCAATGCCTTCAATTTGAAGCCAAACCATTACTGTTTTAAAAGCTCAATTTGGCAAGAAGGAGAAAATTTGTAGCCTGTATGACCCAACCTATATGGAAATCTCTCCAATCTCAGTATAAAAATTAACAAAAGCAACAGGGTTACATAAAGAAAATTTGAGTGGGACCAGGAGCTAGATATATTAAAATCTTGCCCCATTATGCTTTACCAAATTAAGGTAACGCTACAAGAAAAAACCTTCGTAGGTAGATGGCCAAAATTCTCGCCATGTATACTTGGCCAGAAATATTTTCTTGCAATAAAGCGCCTAGCGTTCCATGTGAAATCGTCACTGAAGGTACTTTTTCTTGCCAGCTCCCACAAAATCAGTTTTCTCACCATTCACTTTAAAATCATTTATACCAGTCAAAACAACCTTTTTCGATGGTACAGAAAAAAGTAAGAAGAGAAAAGGGCAGAAATTAAAAATATAATTAAATTTAATTTTCAAATAATTATTTATTGAAACTGAATATTGTTCAATTGATTTTTTTCAATATAAATTCTTACAAGAATTCTTACAAAAGTTACAGAAACTACAACTCTATTTAGTAAAATTACATCTCTCAATTTTTCAAATTCTATCAATTATTCCCAATAACCATTACGACATAAAGAAGAAAATAAAAGCGGAAACCCTTTGTTCCAATCTTCCAAATTCTTGGAGATTTTCAAACCGAAACCGAAAAAATCATTGACTTTTGACTTTCTCCAAACCGAATCGTCCCAAAAATTTTATTTGGGATGGTTCT
>CAODLS011658136.1:0-14414 GCA_948243855.1 Flueggea neowawraea | reverse complement strand
AACGCAGTCATGAGAATATTTACAACTATAGAGTTTTATATGCTTACCTGTCATTGACTCAAATTAATTTAAGAAAAGTTAAAATTATTTTATATAACAATATTTTGTATACTCTTTATTAGTACTCTTTTAAAATTATTTAATATAATTTTAATTTGAAAAAAGTTAAAATTATTTTTAATATTTACCAAAATATTTATATATTTTTATTATTTACATGTTTCCTTTTCCTACATTTTTGAAAATGGACGTTTTTCATTCTCGTTTCTGTTTCTGTTCTCGTGCTACATAGGTTGTATAGTTCCTGACCTTCGAGGATGATGAGAACACATGAACCTTAAAAGTCAACATTGTCATTTCCAGCTGTTAGGAAGCAAGTGTGAATAGTTAATAGTCTCACATCGGATAGTTGTAGTGTGTGCGAAGAACTTATAAATATTTAGCCAATTTTGGTCAACATATGAAATCCACTTGGTTTTGATGATAACAAAACATTTGAAATAGTTAAGCTAAGTACGTTGTGGATGTATGCTACAAATGTATATGTTGCAATGCACGTAGAAGTCCAAAGGTGTTAACTTTGAAGATGCTTTGCTACACAGGCAGACTAGTACCATTAAACACTAAATGAAGGTCTTTTGGACATATGAAAAGGTCTTCAGTTCACTTAAGCACGTAGAAGGATACAACTGTGCACGTAAAGATGTTGCAAGACAAAGGTTGACAACCGCCAAGAAGCTCCTCAGGATTTGAATTTGAATATTCATGACACGGTGATGTGGGAAATCAAAGCTGCAATCTTGGAAATCGACAACGCATGTTAAGTGAAATGTCTAAGCACACAGATGTTGAAGCCAACGCACATAGTGACAGTTTTAAGCATGCAGAAGCTAGTCTGGGCAAGACAGCTGATGAGGGTGTCAAACCCACCAAAATAAATACATGTTCAAAAAATATATTTCGAGTACAGCAACAAATAGGGTCGAACCACAGAGACCATTAAAAATTTATTTATTGGCCGAAAAGAAAATAAAAACAGAAATAAAAATAATCTAAAAGTGCAAGAATTAAATATGAAACCTAGAATGAAAATAAACTAAAACTAATGATTGCAATGAGTTGGAGATGAAACACGACAACAATGTAAATGAATAAATTGAATTGCCACAATTGCAAGCAAACTAGAAGTATAAATTAGAAAGAATTGACACGCCAAAAATTGAAAGCAACTGAGAATATGAATTAAAGAAAATTGAAACAGCAGTAATGAGTGCAACAAAATCACAATAACAAAAAGTATGAGAATAATAGTAATAGTAAAAACCTAGTCAAGATACTTCTATGTTTGATCCATTGAATTGATCATCAACACAAGAGGTGAATTTAACTGTCAGAACATATTGGTTATAGTTGTCGACAACCGCTCTAAACAACCAATCTCTACTTACTGTATTGATAATTCCGAGACCTCTGACAAATTACTTCTCTTACTAATAGACAAACCCTGAGACCTCTGACAGGATTTAGTCCATTAGCAGCATTAAGAATTGAAGAGAACAACCCAAGCCAACAAATTCAATACCTTGATTTATTTAGACTTGGCTATTAAATTCCATAACATAGAAGATGTGCAGCCACAAACAACTACGCTATTCGCTACCTAGATTAGAAACTAACGAGACCTCGTGTTCCTAACTAGCAATTTATTACTATGCCAATCATTAAACTGCACATTATTGAGATAATTAACACAACAATAATATAACTAGCAAGCACATAAATAAAATAGATATTCAAAACAGCAAAGATAAATTAAGAATAAGAGTCTCACAATTCTTTTGAATTAAACATCAAAGTACCTTAACTAGAGATAGATTTAGTTATTCATGACAATGGAAGAAAACCACAAAAGACCAATGGCTCTCTAAAAATGTCACTATTCACCAGAGGAAGAAGAATACAGCCACCAAAATTAAAAGAGTATTTATATGTAGCTTCTCTAAAATGTAATTCCCTTCCTATTAGAAATTACCAAAATAACATTAATGATATTATTAAGTTATTGTTCTAGCAGTAAACATCACTAAAAACCCTCCTAAATTCGTCCATTTAGATCCAATCCCGAGGCCAGACTTCCAAAACGAGCAGCCCAAAGAAACAGTAATAGCCTGGATTTCGCAGCATGTACGACATGATCATGTCGTATTTCATTCCAAACCTAGAAGCACACAAAACAGACTACCCAAACTGTTAATCGACTACCCAAACCACTAGTCGACTACCAAGACACATTTTCACAAATTGATTTCCTCCACGTCTTCCATTCAATCCTATCGAACACCACCGAGATCAAAAGACTTAAATCACTCCAAAACATCATCAAACACCTAATCAACATCATCAAACACCTAATCATTATCATCAAACACCTAATCATCATCTTGAGCATTCAAGATCAAATTAAAATCGAACATATTGCTACAGGAAATCTAGTCGAAACGAACGAGGTATTACAATTATTAATAGCATTGATTTGAGTATCATAATCCCCATCATATAAAGATGGACAAGAATCAGTAGAATGACCTTGAAGACCACAAATACCACAAACTAGAGTCTGTTGAACAGTAGTGTTCAAATCTTCCACGGTAAGAGACTTTTCCAACAAAGTTGCAATACATTCCAGTCTACTTTCAAGGCGATAGGAGCCTACCTCATGAACTCCTTGAGTTACACTTTCAATCCTAGAACCAAACTCATGAGAATTGGCAGCCATGGACGAAATTAGCTCTCTAGCCTCCTACGGTGTTTTGTTCAGTAATGCACCGCCAAATGCAGCATCAATAATTCTTCTTTCCATAGTCAACAATCCATTGTAGAAATACTGAATAAGTTGTTATTTAGTAATTTCATGCTGAAGGCAACTAGCACACAACTTATTAAATCTCTCCTAGTATTCATGTAATGTCTTAGCATCTTTATGCTTAGTACCACAAATCTCCCTCCTTAAGGTAGCATCTCGAAAGCAGAAAAGAATTTATTGAGAAACAATCTCATCATCTCAGGCCATGTATTTACTATACTGGGAGGTAGATAGTGTAGTCATTCTTCATCTATGTCTTCCAGCGAGAAAGGAAAGGCATGAAGCTTGACTTGTTCTTCAGTCACCCCTTGCAGTCTATAGCCAGAACAAGCAACATGAAATTCAAATCAGATCTTCCCTTTCAAGCCCATGAAACTTAGGAAGCAACTGAATCAGCACAGATTTCAATTCAAAGTCGACGGTCAATGGCTGAAACTAGATAGAAAGTGGCTACTGATCTACAGGAAGTGTGATCATGTCCTGAAGAGTTTGTTGAGCCGATGGAGCAACTGCTCATGCGTTATTATTATTGTCAACCATGTCAAGTTCAGTCTCAGAATCGAATTCAACAACATAAATTTTCTCAGGTGGTTCAGGCATAGGTAATGCAAAATTGGAAGCATGTGTTCTGCATAATCTAGCTTTTTTCCTCAACTGTTTAGCAGTCCTCTCTATCACAGGATCGAACTGAAGACTATCTGCAGACAAAGAAGAGCGCATACAAAAAAAAGAGAAAAGATCAATTGTAAGGCAAATAAACAAAATTTGAAAGATCGGTCTCCGACAACTGTGCCAAATTTGATTGGGTGTCAACCCACCAAAATAATATTATCCTGCTCAAAACAATAAAGTTAGTAAAGCGGTCAGCATGGTCGATCCACATAGACTGGCTAGAAATTGTTTAATTGCTGAAACAGTAAAATAAAATAAAGTTGACAAAAAAAAGAATAAAGTTGAGAATAAAATCAAACAAAAATTAAAATTCACAGTAAAGAAATAAATTACAGCAGTGAAAATGAAAGAAACTCAATAATATCAAATGCCTAGCTAAGGTATTTGATCTGTTTAATCCAGTCAGTTGATCATAGAGGCAAAACATAAATATTAAGCATTTGAATAGACAGAGTTATAGTTAAACTACTAGACAACCCCCGAAATGCCCTAACAAGGTTTGATCTATCGCAACAGTAAGAACGAAAGGGACCTCTATCCTAGTCAGTGAAATCGAAAATGTCGTGATTCATTTAAACCAGATTGTTCAGTCACATAACATGAATAACGTTCAACAACATTCATCCAAGTTATTTGTTACCTATATTAGGACTAATGTGACACACTATCAATCCTAAATAACAGTATATTATCTCAATCAATCAATAAACGTGTCATTGTCAATCAATCAATCAAAATAATAATAAAGGAACTGAGGCACAGTAACTGAATAAATACTCGAAATGGTTTATAACAGTTAAAATATAAGTCTCACAACATCAATGGATTGAACTTCGAAAATACCTTAACTAGAAAAATGTTCAGTTACACATGCAAGAGGGAGAACGCCAAGAGTTGTTTGAGATGTCAAAGACACAGAGGAAGAAGGAAGAGAAGAGGCCTCCAACTAAAATAAGAGTGTTTATGAGTATTTACGAAGAACATTAATATAAGAACAATAATAATAATAATAATAATAATAATAATATATTGCTCCAACAGTAAATATGAGTTATTAGCTTTCAACCACGTCCAAGAGGCTCTAAAAACGAGGCCCAGCAGTCTATCAGGCAGCCCAATACAGAAAAGTCAACTTGGTCAACGCGCCTAGTATAGCGTGGTACGCCATAACACAGTCAGCTCCAAAACGCACTAAAGTAGCTCCAAATCTTCACATTTCTTGAAAATTCACCTAAACAACCAGAGAAACCAAACAAACATAAAAAGACACAAATAACACAATTTACAATGCAAAACAAACATTAAATGCAACATCAAATATGCATAAAATGCAACCTATCAGTTATTTTGTTTAAAAATATTTTTAAAATTAGTAATTCAATAATAAAAATCAAAATATTGGTAAATCAGGAGAGAAACTATAGCTATTAAATATTTAAAATTATTATAATAATTTCATAATTTTATTTATAATTCTTTCATGAATTAAATATGTTATTTTTTTCCTAGACAAGTATATTGATTCACCAAACAAAAGCTTCTAATTTATATATCATGATATTAATCAAGTGGATGCATATGCATACATTTAATTAAGTCAATATAAAAAAGATTATTTTAATTTGATCGAAAGTATCAAATTACCACTAATTTTTATGTCGATTCTTCCTTTTCAAAACGACTAATATGTTGACAAAATCAATATATAAAACAAAAATAGCAAATTTGTTTATGTAATATATATTGATTTAAATGTATATGTTGATATTTGCTATATATTGATAGATATATTGATCTTTTTTGTAATTTTAGATTTTAGAAATTTTTTGTATATTATATTACAAAAAAAGAAAAGAGATAATAAATTTAAAAGAGTCATCACATGTCAATCGATTAAAACGTGACTTGTCAAAACCTAAGAAAAACTCCCTAACTTTAAATATATAAGTTGATTTATTTTCTTTTAACATTAAAATGCATTGTCAAACAATTAATAAGACACTTGTTACAATTTTGAAAAAACTATTTAGCTATTATATATGTATTGATTTGATTTAATAAATTTTTAGTGTAATCATTTTTTTAAAAATTAAGATGAATTATTTGTATATATATGTATTCAGTGTACATAATATTTTCAAATTTTAGTTAAATGTAATAGTAATTGATTTGGCATACAAAAGTGTACAAAAATTTTAAAGATCTACAAATGTATTCAAATACCTGTAAAAGGTCTATAAAAGTCCTCAAAAAATCTTCAACAGGTACAGAAAATATCTTTAAAAGTCTTCAAAATTCTTTTACAATATACAAAAGGTTTTCAAAAGTCTTCAAAAATTTTTAAAAGGTCTTCAAAGGTCTCCAACAGGTACACAAAAGGTTTTCAAAAGGTTTTCGTGAAATTCAACCTGCACATAATCAATTTAAATGTCAGATTCAGAAAAAAAAAGTTCATATAATTCCTACATAGTGTGTTTACAGTAACTTTCAACACTATTTAATTACTCAGAAATGAAATGAAAGTGAACAAAATGTCACGTTAAGAGCTAAAATTTATAAACTAAACTTCCAAATCCAAAACCAACAAAATTAACTCTCATTCAAAACAAGCTCCAAACTTGATCTTTTTCACTTCCTAAGAAACACAACACTTGCTTTCCATTTCTTACAACTTTCTCATCAACCAAACAACCCACTTTCAGAACACAACTTCAAAACAAAACAAAAAGAAATGCATCATAAACCCAAAATTCGACCTAAAACCTCCAAAATCAGACCTAACTACCACAAATTTACGTTCACAGTAGAGAACAAATGAAATCAAAACCATATCTCCACTTAACCAACAAACAATTCAAATGCACTTAGATCGCCAAAATTAACTCCCTTTCGCTCCAGCTGGTCCGCCTCTGCCACCTCGCTCCAGCTATTCAAACATGAAATCGTCCGTTTCATTCACGTTTTCAGGTCAAGAAAATAGATTTGGTCGCGTTCAAAGGTGGACCAAACAAATCTGACCGAGAAAAATAGATTTGGAGAATAAAGCGAAACCGAGTGCAAAGAGGAGAGAGAGTGACGAGATAAGAAATTGAGACGGAGAAAAAAGTGAAGTGAAGCCGAGCAAGACAAGGATAGAAGAAACCGAGACAGAGAAGAAAGCAAAGCGAAGCCAAGAACAACGATGAGAGAGAACAATAGACGGAGAGCAAACAGAGAGGGTGACGAAGGAAGAGAAAGCGACGAGAGAAGAAACCGAGATGGAGAAGAAAACAAAGTGAAGCCGAAAGCGACGAGGAGATAGAAAACAAGATAGAGAACAAACAGAGAGGGCAACGGAGGAAGAGATGAGAGAGAGAGAGAGAGAGAATAGGTAGAGAGAGAAAAAGATGAGAAAATGTCTTGAGAAATTGGCATTTAACTGATTAGATCTGGTCTTTTTTTTAAGAATCAAAATTTCAAAAAATGATTTTTCAAAAACTTCAACTTAAAAATGTTTTATTCAAATAATTTCAAAACTGTTGTTTTTTTGTCAAAATTTTAATTTTAATTATGACATATGATATAATTAACTCTAAATCTAACCCACCTGAACACCATAAACCCGATCTCACTCTCAAAAAACCAAAATAGACCCATATAAATCCAAAATCAATCAAACTAAAACCCAAAACCAATCCCAAAATTTAAAATCCATTCTAAATCCAAAGTGAAATCTCACTCTCCAGTTCTCTCAACCTTTCTCTCTCTCGTCGCTATTAAAACTCCTTTTCTGTGACAATTATATCCTGAATGCTTGCAATGACTTTTAGCTTGGGCACAGAGAGAAAGGAGTGTCATCGACAATAAAAGAGAGAATGATGGTGGAATCAGTGGTGGCGGATGCGAGAAAGTTTGGTGAGATGGAAGAGAAAGAGTGGAGATCCATTTTGACGGTGACGAGGGAGTCGAACCAATTTTTGGAACTTCATGGAAGTAGTAGGATTGCGAGTAGGAGTGGGTCGATTGGGGGAAAAAAAAAACTAAAAAATGCAGTGGACAATGAGAGGCTGTTCATGTAGCCGCCCCTAAATTCTAATAATTATAATGTAGTCTTGGGGCAATATTTATGACGCCGCAAGAGGTCATAAACCTTTTTTTTTTATTTTTGGTAAATCAATTGTACAAGCTTCCTTCCTGACAATAAGTTCTTTCAAACATTGACTTTTTGTCTTACTGTTAAAGGTATTCTAAAAATATCTGCAATCGAATAAATAGTTCTAGGGACGAATGAATGGGATCGAATTGGAAAATGAAAAGTGTAAGCGGTTCCTTTAGAACTTTTTCTTTTAATTGATTACTAGTGAGATAAAATGGATTTCCTTTCAATCATGACGTGATGTTTCCGTTCTTCAGAATTAAAAGGAAAAATTAAAAAAAAACAAAAATGCAGAAAGCCACCTCTGATTAGGCATTCAAACTGCTACAGCTGCAGTATATGTTTTAACACCATTATTTTTGGCACAATGGCATTAATATTATTAGGCACTATTTATTCGTATTTCTCCTAAGGTTCCATAGACAATAATATTCCTCTTTGCATGGCCTTTAGAAAAGGTAGGTCTCAATCATATTTCATAGCAATCTTGAGGAGAAGGGTGCAAAGCTCTCTCGGTTTGGACATCATTACCATGTGATCAGATCCAAATATTTCTAACACTTCATTTGGTGGATTTCTCTCGGTCATCCATAATTGAATCTCTTTCTTAATCGCCTCGTCTTTTTCTGAAATTATATACACTCGATCCACTGATCCATATTTCTCCTTTGTTACCACAATATTTTTGGATAGATTCTCACTAAACAAGCGTACTGGTCTTACCAATGTTGTTGCTAACACCCAATCCTGTACAGAAAATTGAGAAACAAAATTTACGTTAAATTTCTAGTGATTTTGTTTGTATGATGTTTGCTACCTGCCTACCTCAACTGAAAAATGGATCAATTTTTGGACTTTCACTTTATGTTTCACAACTCCTCGACTTAGTTGAAACATAAATAGTTCATTGGGGTCAGAGAAGGAAATAAAATTTACTCGAACGAGTTCCATCGTAGACAGCATAACAACGACAAACTTACTCATTGCATTAGTGTGATTAACGTCTTATTTTTAAAACGTGCATTATCACTAAATCCTCACATACTAATTTTTTATCTCTTAATATAACTCTAATCAGACTATAAATTTATTAATTATTTTTTATGTATAAAATAAATTTAAGAGTTAAATTAGAATTAAATATGGATTGTTTCATGATTTACATGACATAATGCAATTATTGGACTAATATAATATAAACTAAATGTATAATATATACATGACTAGAGACGGAACCGAGCCCCTTCTTAATTCAGTAAAGTTGTAGCATAAAGTAAATAGTTAACATAAAACAAATAGTTCAAGAGTTAGGAAGCACAAAAAAAAAATAATTCAGGATTTGATATGCCCATTTAATAATTTAAGAGATTGAAAAAAGTAAGTAATAATTTATGTGTCATTAGTCAACCTTAAAAAGAAAAGGTAGTAGATTATTATCGGGTGTCCCCGAGGGGACGAAAAAATAACAGAATGTTCAACAATAAAGAAATTATAATAAATTTATTATTTTTTCAAAATATAATAAAATTTAAGACGTCATAATAAGTAATTTTTACAAAGATAAGGGAAAATTTACAATAATTATAAAATGGTTTTAATTTTTTCTTGAAAAATACAATTATAAACCAAATATTTATTAAAATATTCTGATAATAACTGAAAAAACCCAATAAATTTATAACTCATTAATAATATAATTAATTCTACTATTATGATATTGTAGATTTGATTTTTAATAAAAATAGATAAAATAAATAATCAGAATGTCAACAAATAAAATAAATGCAAAAGGAGGTCCGTCTAAAAAGACCATTTTTCATAAATATTTTCATTCCACAGCCAAAAAGGAAAAAAAATCATTTCATGTCTTTTCAATACCCATGTAAATTTTCTGACAAAAGAAGTGATTACAAGACACGTACCTCAATTGGACTAAGCTGGTACAATTTGAGTGATAAGAATTTCGGACCAAAAACAAGAGTTGTGGGAGGTTTGTTAGGTCCATCATCATATCCGGAATGGCTATCCATTACATTGTCGATTAATACCTCCAAAAGTATAATAACAACGAAAAGCAATTTTAGTTTATTGGAGAAGGTAACCATTTTTCTAAGGTTAAGCATCAATTTCATTCAAAAACCTGTAAAATTTAGGACCTGTTTAATTGTGAAAATTTTTTACTATTTTTTAGAAAATTGAAAAATAAAAATAAAAAAAATAAAAAATTTGTTCAAGAATAATTTTTACTCAACTAGATATTTTTACTCCAAGGTAAAAAAAAAAGCATTTCATGTCTTCTGATACACCATGTAACTTTTCTAATAAAGAAGACTTACCTCAATTGGGCTAAGCTGGTACAAATTGAGTGATGAGAGTTTCGCACCGAAAACAAGAGTTGCGGGAGGTTTGTTAGGTCCATCATCATATCCATAACGGCTATCCATCACATCGTCGATTGATACCTCCAAAAGCAATAATAACGAAAAGCAAGTTTAGTTTATTTGAGAAGGTAACCATTTTTCTAAAGTTATGCATCATGTTCATTCAAAAGAAATGAAAATTTTAGTGTTTTTTCTTGCAAAAATTTGCAATCAAGTACTATCAATTGAACCAAACTAACATCAGGTTTAGTTTATAGTTATACATTTTTTTAAAATTTGGATTTGTTTGTTACTGAACCAATTAATCTGATATTTTCTTAATTATGATAATTAATAACATATCCAATATGTTCTAAAATCTTATGTATCCATATGTTTGTGACAACATTGTTTAGAGTCAAGAACTGAAGACAAACAAAAATAAATGTTCAAGAATTATTGAGGAAATAATCAATTAAAGAACTTGAGGTCAACATCGCTAATAATTTACATACTGATTGATGTAGTTTAAAATATATTTTATTTTCCCGAAAATATATTGACGTTTGGTAATTCTTGGAAAGTAACCTAACAAATTCCTGATTCTCAGAATCTCAAAGATAATTAAGATTTGTTGCTGAATTATTTGAGTATGCGCGTCTGAAATTGCTATGATGTAAAAATATTAAACTGATCGATGAAACCATGTGGATTTTATTGGAAGTGCACCAATGGTCAACTTTGATGGTGCAACAATCAGATCTAGTTAGATCACCTATATTTATAATATTGCACAACCTTTTATATAGAGAGAGAGAGAGGAGTGTTAAACGTACACCAAACGTAAGTATTTTTAATTTATTCTTAATTTTTATTATTCACTATTTTTAAATTTGATAATTGATATAATTTTCTTTTTTAGATCTAATTCTTACTGTTAAATTCATAAGAAATGAATGTAAAGATTTGGAGTAAGTTAAAAAATTTAAGAACCTAAAGCTTTGGTCATCCAGCAGATTTCGAATTTTTTTTAAGAACCAACTTAAATATTTACACCAAAAGCAAAAAGTAATATTAATGGACACCCTCAAAATTTAGGATTCTTTAAGGACTAAGCTATATCCTATATATGTATAACAAAAGGAAAAAAATTATTATTAATTGTCGTCCTAATTTTTTAGTATTGTAGTTGATACCTAATTGCAAAAAAAAATAAAAAATAAACTCAATGCTCATACAGTAAAATTATTTATTTTTACATTAATTTTAGACCAATATAAATGCGTTTTCATTAAAAATAAGTGATTTGTCGATTGGTTAAAAAAAATCATCTCAAGGCTTTATTAAACAAGATATAATACAATTTGAGCATGGTGAAGATTAGAAAATTTCTTTTTTTATCAATAAAAAATTATATTAATTTATATAATTTCCAAAAACTATTGATTTATAGAATTTTTATAAATAGATTAAAAAAATAAAATATTAATGTCTCTTAAAATTGACCCCTCAATCTAATCCTGCATTTGCCTCTGACGATATAGAACAAAAATTGGAGAAGTACCTTTTGACCAAGAGTAGAAACGCTCAGTTCAGGCCCAGGCATCAAAGCACTAACAAAAACAGCTAGAGAAACTTTTTTTTGAAACCTTTCCATGGCTTGAGAAATTGCCAACCCACCTAAGCTATGACCAACAAGGATCACCTTCTCATGCGGTGGAAGGGAAGCCATAAACTCCATCAATGGCCGATGATAGTCGGAAATCGATTGGAGAGTTTTGGTCTGTTTCGGATTGATGACAGAGGCAGCTAAATCTATAGCAGTAACATTATAACCATATGACTTTAATGGTGCAATAATTTTGTACCATGACCATGCACCGTGGCAAGCCCCATGGACTAGCACAAAGTGTTTGCCTGAAAAAGTTTCTGAACTGCCATGAACAATAGGGAGAAGGAGGATGAGAAGGGAAAGTGAAGTAAAGTGTCTTTGTTTGCCTTCCATTTGTCTTGGTTCCTTGCAAAACCACATGAGTAGATGAATCTTATATATATTCAGTCACTCCTTAAGACTCATATTATAAGTCTTGCTCAATAAATTAATTAGTAACTTGTCAAATTGCTTAGTTTCATAAGATTGTGATAGAAACGTAAAATAATAATACGGCACGTTCTTGTCAACGCTTTTAGTATCGAACTCAACGCAGATTTCGCAACGTTGGTCAATCTTCCATGCGAATCAGATGCCAAGGTTAACATCCTTTGATTTCCAATTCGACACTAAATTTAGCGATGAATAATAGACTGTTTTCCAACTAAGTCTGTTGACTTTTCTCGTAAAGGTTTAGCATGAAAACTTTTCTCACTATTTTGTAGCGAATATTATGTTGATAAAAATCTTGCGACGAAATTTTCAGAAATTTACAAACGCCTATAGCAAGTGAGAAAACTTTTGTAAACAAATTTCAACGGTGATCATTCAGCGTTGAAATTTTTTTTGTCTATGGACGAACTTCTTTTGCTGTTAATGCGTTTATTTAGTTAAAAGAAATAGAAAATTTATGTGTTGCGTTAGAACGATATTGTATCTATTGTTGCCTCAAAACTTGAATAACAATAATGAAGAAAACTAGAACACTTGGGAATTATGAACTTTGTCTTGAGACCTGAAAACACAAGAAATTGTGAGGTTGAGATGCTCCCCTAGGAACCTTCGATACTGTTACACGCCTTTTCGGTCCCAAGGCTCACTGGCCCGAGGGGGTCGTGCTTGGAAGCAGTCATTTGTGTTGAAGGATTCGTATTGCCTAGATGCCTAGGACTTTCCATTGAAGACGAGTGAATGAAGAACAAAGGTGTATTTTATTAATACTAAGAACAAGTACAATGAAATAATGTTAAGTTACCTCTACTCCTAGTTGCTTGAAAGTAAATGATTAAACTAAGGCTGAACAAAGGAAAGATAAATGTAAAGACAAATATAATTGAAGTTGTGTTGATGTTGGGATCCGTGTCTTCTTGTTCATTCTTCCTTTTATAGTCTTTAGCTTGCAACAAATGGCTTCATTCTCTCAACTTTCTACGGCATTATGTCTTATAACTGCACCATGTTCTATACTCCTTGTAACTACCCATTTTCTTCATGCCTTTGACTCCATTACTTCTTATCCTTCCACCGAGCAGAAGCAAATGGCAATACACGTGCACTTCCTTAAAATGTGCCATTATTTGCAACGTGTGACTTGGAATCCACACCACGTCTCAGCCCACTCACTCTAACTCCTCAATGACTCAATGCTTCTTGAAATGTACAGTCTCTTCAGTGGCAACAACTTTGAGCCCACAACCACCTCGGCTCGACAGGGACCTTTCGATATCGATAATAATTTGGTGGTAACAGATGCCCCCCGTTTTTCCTTTGAAGAAAACTGTCAGGGTCTTTTCTCCAATGGGTGTGCCTAATGACATAGAATTGTACTCAGTAGCATGTATCTAGCTTGATACTAATATCAGGACATAAGCAATCTTTGGCTAACCTTCTCGAGAAAATTTTAGTTCGGAGAGCTCGACATGCATTTTGTCGCCATTCATCATGTCACGACCCATTCCCGGGACCATGACCAACATACGAGGTGAACCGTCTATGGGAGTCTGGCCCAACTCGCACAAGCCTCAATGTACAGAACTTTTACCCCAAAATTCAAATATAATTGAAATAATAAAACCAATAAAGGTTTAAACACCATTTAATAAAAAAAACATGTGTAATATAATTTGCGGAAATAATTTCAAATTAAAAACATTTGAAATCTCAAAAACAATAAAAAAAACAATTCCCACAGGAACCCGGTGTGGAGCCTCTAACAAATCATACCAACGGGACCCGATCAAAAGGGCACTGATTGCAACATCAGAATACTTCACTGAGTATCAATTGCCAAAGATCACAGTATTCAAGAGTCACCTGCACGATGAGAATAAACAGGGACAAAACAAAGAAAGGGGTTCAAACCCAGTGAGAGACAACACTCTAGATTGCTTTATACGTACCTCACAAAGCCTGGTTTGAAAACCGTTGGAAAACTACCACATGCACGTATACAACAGGATGTATATATATGTATATATGTTACATACGTAATAGCGATTCAAAACCGTTTCGAAATCGTTCGCAATCAAAGCAAACAACATGCATGAAAACCTTCAGAAACTAAACCAAAATCTTTTCAGAATAGTTTCAAAGTTTATCAAGCTAATGTGTTTTCCAAAAACAAAACATAACCTTTCCAGAAACCGTTTTATTCTTATCGAGGATTTCAAAGTAAACCCTTTTTAAATTTCTACCAAAGATTGCAGAAATCAAAAACCCTTTTTATCTTTTATC
>CAODLS011658009.1:0-10255 GCA_948243855.1 Flueggea neowawraea | reverse complement strand
GTAAAGATTGTCGAGAAGATTTTGCACTTTCTAACAAAAAAGTTTAACTGTATTGTTTGCTCAATAGAGGAGTCCAAAGATATTGATCGTCTTTCTATAGATGAATTGCAGAGCTCTCTGCTTGTTCATGAGCAAAAGTTTCAAAAAAATGGTGGAGATGAGCAAGCACTAAAGGTTACCTATGAGGAGAGAGGTGGAATAGGTGGAAGAGGAAGATGAATGGTTCAAGGAAGAGGCAGGTAGAGCTCTCAACAAGGCAATAATTGAATGCTTTAAATGCCATCAGTTAGGGCATTTTCAATACGAGTATCCCAATTGGGAGAAGGTAGCCAATTATGTTGAATTAGATGAAAAGGAGGAGCTACTTGTGATGGCCTATATGGAGCTCAACAATGCAAGTCAAGAAGGAATGTGGTTTCTTGACTCTGGTTGTAGTAATCACATGACTGGGAACAAGCAATGGTTTACTGAACTGGATGAGGAGTATAGGCATATGGTGAAGCTGGGTCATAACATGAGGATGGTTGTGATGGGCAAAGGAAGCATCAAGTTGCAAATTGGAGAAGTCAAGCAGATAATATCTGATGTTTATTACATTCCTGATTTGAAGAATAATCTGCTTAGTATAGGCCAACTCCAAGAGAAGGGCTTAGTCATTTTAATCCAAGATGGAATATGCAATGTTTATCACAGTAGGGGACTTATCATGCAAACACAGATGACATCCAACCGTATGTTTAAGCTTCATGTCTTGCTTGGAGTCAAGACAAAGATTGAGGAATCTCACGAAGAATGGAGTGATTGATCTTCTCTACTGCAAAAGTGAATATCAAATTGCTGACATAATGACAAAACCTTTGAAGTTGTCTGCATTTCAAAAGCTTAGGAAGTTGCTTGGAGTTCGTGCACTTGTTGAGTCATATTAAACTGAATGTTGAGAACTTTCAGTTTACGGGAGGATATGTTAGTATAATTGCAGAATTTATTTTATCCATATTTTTAGTAGTCTATTTGTTTGTGGATTCAGTTTGTTTTTGTTTTACCTAGTCCATAGGAATATCTGTTAATTGCTGCTAGTGGTTTGTTGCGTGGCACTTTATTAGGAATTGTTCCTAGCTTTTAGTTCATTTCTGTTACTGTAAGCTCTATAAATGGAGCATCTTCTGTTTTTTTTTTTTGGGAAACAAGGGGAGCCGGAGGTTACCGAGGATGGATACCTCTCTGTTGGGCGTAACTATATAGACAATTAGTCCCTGCCGTGAGATATCGCTTGCTCGGCGGTAACCGATGTCTACTCACCACAATACTTGCTGGGAGCATCTTCTGTTTGTTGAATAAAAAAGTCAGATGCAATACAATAATTCTTCTTTGGCTATATTTATCTTTGTATTCCACTGTAACAAAAGAAACTGCAACTATAAATTAAGCCGCCATTTGTTATTTGCTATTCTAGCGTTGTTGAATATACTTTAGACTTAAATTTCCCGATTCCATTTCCATGCACCCCCTCCCAAATGATTAATGCTCCATTTTTCGGACTGCTCTTTGTCGCCATGCTTGGAAGGTGTAAAGATCAACATCCAAGTTGAATTGAGATTACACATCAAGTAATCACAAATCAACTCTAGCCTTCAAAAACGAAAATCAAAATATCAGAATTGTAATATGCAAATTATAGAAGAATCAAAAAATGATTTCAAAGAAGAAATCAACTTACCAAAGTTTAGTTTGAATTGGTTGATTTTAAAATAAAGGACGCCAAGTTTGGGCTTTCTGGAATTCTGTTCAGCTTTCAAGGTTTTTCCAACTCATTGATCCCAAAACATCTATTTAGACTTCCTCAGATACAACCTCAAAAGTTCTTGTCACCATTTTTAAAAGACAGCACCTTAAACACGATAACTACACCCCCCACATTGTGTAGTTTATTGTGATGGCAGTGATGAAGGATCACAATAAGCAACCCACCAATTACTTACAATATGTTGAAAAGCTTCATCTGTTAGAAAAGTAGGCCCTAATACCAGACATAAATTATCTTAAGCAACCTGCTTCGGAATTTGTTTCCAAGGACCTAATTATCCAAGTTACAAGGGTTTTTATTACTAATTAATCAAGAACCAAATACAAAATGCTCCAAGCATGTACTATAAGAGAAAAGCACCGTATATAACATACATGAATCTTGGAAGTGGTTTTGGGACAAGGAAACTCATCACAATGATCCACATAAGTCTAAATCAAGGATGAGCACTGATTATGTATATATATAACACACATGAATCTTGGAAGTGGTTTTGGGACAAGGAAACTCATCACAATGATCCACATAAGTCTAAATCAAGGATGAGCACTGATTATGTATATTTGGTGAAGCGACTGCATGAATTAAAGAAAAACAAAATTCAGTTTCATGATGTTCTGTAATTTGGATATCCAATACATTCACGAAATATATAAATAAAATGACTCCGTAGATAACAACAATCCAGTCGCTTCAGGACACATTTAAATTAGTTACCTCTTTGGCCGCATCGTCGTTTGAACCACTCCTTCATTGAGCTTCCTTCTTGTGTGACATTCGCTTGTAGTGGTCGTTTGCTTGATTTTCTATTCTCTAGTGTGGACCGTGTGGTTGGCACTCGCTTGCCATTTCATAGCCGGAGGAGAAATCAAATTTAAAAAGAAAAACAAAGAAAAAACAATAGACACGTCCCTGGATTCGCGCATTTTCACCTACTGGCTGCACGAAGAGAAGATCAACCGTTA
The DNA here is from genome assembly GCA_948243855.1 of Flueggea neowawraea. NCBI lineage: Eukaryota > Viridiplantae > Streptophyta > Magnoliopsida > Malpighiales > Phyllanthaceae > Flueggea > Flueggea neowawraea. The sequence continues at coordinate 7,486 of CAODLS011658009.1, read as the reverse complement.
ACCAAAATGCAGATCACGTGTTCGACGAACTAACACATTATCAAAAAAACGGAAGTAAAAACTTATATCTGGCGAGCGATGAAACCGAGAGTTCAATCACCTGGCTGAAATCCACAGAGATCACCGGAAAAAAGCCAAGAAATTATAACCGTCTAAACAACATCAGCAAAATATCTGCTAATTTGCCAGGAGGAGGCTACGGAGAAGGAAGCGGAGCAGAGGAGTGAGTTGTGGGGTGGAGCATCATTATGTCGACTAACTGTGCAGAAGAGTGGGTTTTGGTAGGGTTTGAATGTTCGGATAATATGAGGGGGAGAACTGGAGAGGGAAGAAGAAAAGTGAATCTGTTAATGCTGCAGCAGGGCCGTCTCAAGGCTCGGTGAAAAATATTTCATTGAATCTTTAATAACAAAAAATAGAAATTAAAATTATCCAATAAAAAAGTTATTAATTTTTATTCAAAAATTTTCTTTGAAATTTTGAATTTTCAATAATAAAATAATAAACAGTATTTTATATGTCATAAATAAAATGAGCATTTAATTTGACAAGTAATATATTTAATTTTTTAATGATATTTTTCTTCAAACGCTCTATATAAAAACTAAACTCTATCTTAATAAAAACAACCACAATAAAAATGAACTCTATAACTAAAATACTAACCAGTTAGAGTCTTAATTAATTTTAAATACACCTTAATTGTTAAAGAAAAAGACATTACTAAAAAATAAAAAATTCACTTGAAAATATTAATATAGATTAATAAATATTAAAAATTACATTTGGATTAAAAAAATATATATACAAATTGAATATGACATTAGAGCTATTACAAATATTTCTAATTGGTATTGTATATTCTTTAATTAAGCATTGTTTATTTAAACAAATATATTACTTTTGGACCTTTTTTAAAACTTTTCACATCTTTTTTATAATTAATTTAGACAACTTAATTCATGAAAAAATAGAGGGACAAGCACACAAATATACAATAGAAAAAAGCAAAATTCACAAATATAATAGCATGTCAAAAACTTACAAAAAATAGAAATACGAAATAAATATTCACAAAAATGTCTCAGTTTGATGCATTGACCAAACACTTTGAGTAGTTAAAAGTGGGTACAAACCGAGAACAACGCGAGTACGACAAACAAAATGAGAACAAAACAATAACAAAATTCAGTAAAAATGAGTAAGTCAAAACAATATTATGAGTACAAATGAGAACAAAGAGAGTACAAATATTTTAATTTTTTTATTATTCGGATAAATTATAAATATAAATAAAAATAAAATGAGTACAAATAAATACACAACAAGTACAACCCAAAAAAAATAATTGATTTAATTTGGATTCATTCAACTTCATTATTCTAGAAGCTGAGACACAATTTTGGACCCTCACTCTCGTCTTAGAGATTGGAGGATAAGAGGTTAAAAGAAAACAAAAACTCAAAATGATTTAAAGCAACAGAACAAAGATTAGAAAAAAACATATATTTTTTTTTTGGTTTCTTCTTCATTTCCATTACAAACATAAAACTCTTTTCTCTCCTTTCTAATGTTTTCATTCACACATGCTACATATTTATAATAGCAAGCTCGCCTAACTTTACAACAACCTTTTCAATACAAGTTCCTTAAATTGAGACAAAGCTCATGGGTTCCTCTGTTGCTTAATTTTCATAGATCGTGGAAGGTAGCCTTGGACTGAGGATAACCTCCAATGGTGTTGCTTTGCAGACAACGATTCTAGGAACTTCACCCATATCGACAGGCATCGCGACATCACGCCGCTCTTTGTCGATCTCATCGCGACGTCGGGCGATTGTTTCTCCGATCTTATCGATGACTAGAGGCGAACGAGATAAGTGAGAGTCGAGAAAGATAGAGAAGTTAGACGCGAGAGAGAGAGATATATGAGAGGAAGGCAGAGACAAAGGAGAAAAAAACAGAAGAGAGAGAGAGAGAGAGAGAGAACAAAGTCGGGTGATAGGGTTGAGGATAGAGAATCAGAATATAGATCGTTGCATATGTGAAATCAAAATGATAAAAAAAGACATTGAGTGTAATTTTTTTAAAAATAAATAAAATAGGACTCTCAATTAAACTAGAATAAATTTATTTTTAAATTAGCCTAATAATTTTTTATAAAATATATTTTTAATTTCATATAAATTTTAGTCGGCTCCAAAAATTTGATGCCCTAGGCCAATGCCTCAAATAGCCTTGCTCTTCAGCCGGGCTTGTGTTGTAAAGAGCGACATGAAGAGGTGTTTCGTTCGATGACTTCTTTGGTTCTGCGTGCTATATATGGTAGACGTTTCTGAAGCTCAAAATCCCTTTAACGTATTTGGAATTTAATTCACCATAAAACATTAATTATATTACAATTATAAAAACAATTAATATTCAAAATTCTAAAAAATTACAAAAATAATTATCTTAATTATGGTGAAGTAAGGTGGTTCAGCTTTATTATATTCATATTGAAGGAATATGTGTATCGGTCGATAGACGAACAACAACGAAGGTCGGTTCGACTCCTCGGCAGCAGAAGAACAACAAGAACAGATGCGGGCAACAGCGGAAAGTGGTCAATTTTTCGTTGGTCTCGCAAATAAACTACAATCGGGTTGTTACTGATGGGAGTACTCGTCTATTGCACAGTCTAGATGTCATTCTGAGTTTGGTGTGGGATTTTTGGTGGGGAAGGAAGAAGAACATTTTTCTTCTTCTGTGGAGAAGAGAGTGGTGTTGTAGTTGGAGAGAGAACGTATTTCTTTTCCTCTGACTCTCCTCACTCTATTTGTTTTCTTTTACAGATGAGGTAAGTCTAAGGTTTTCTACTTATATAAGATTAGTGAACTTTAATTGAGCCTTCCTAACCCATTGAGGAAGCCCACAACTAATTACTAATAATGAGTTGAGCTCGTTAGTTGACCCAACAAATAATGGACTAGGGTTTCACCTAATATCATCAAGGACGGATATGATTTTCCAACACATATAGATTTATTTGTAGTAAATTATATTACAAAATTATAAAATCGTTAAGACTGATATATGTATAATATTGAAATTTCTGTAATTTGAATAAACATTAAAGAAACCTAATAATAAAATCATGCAAATTTTATTATATATACATGTCCTTCGATCTATGTACACAAAAAAAATACAAGAAGTTAAAGATAAATTAAACATACCACTAGCAATAGCGATGGCAAACACCCGATGAAGAGTGTTGCATACGGATAAGAATATTATCGTAATTTTTTGGACAAGTACGAGTAGTGTACATGTATGGCCATACTCGACCTAAGCCTTTACCCAATAAGAACCGTACCCTTACATATATATATATATATATATATATATATATATAGGAGATTGTTTAACTTACTCTAAAAATATTTTTTTAACTTATTTTTGATCCCATTATTTATTACATTTTAATCTAAAGTTGATGTAACTTATTTTTTTGAATTTAATTCTCATTATGAAATTTAAATGAAATAAATAGTAAAGGTCAAGAATAAATTGAAAAAATTTACTTTTGTAAGTTAAACTCTCTCTATATATATAACCTGAAATATGATTATTCAAGTAAGATGCTATTAAAATAATAAAATTTTATGTTGACAATTCATTCAATAATCAATGTTTAGGTTGAATTTTAAGAAAAGTTTTTATAACCTCAAGAAAGTTACATATTATTTTTTATTTAGAGTAACCTCAACATTAAAGATATCAATACTGAGGAGTTAATGGAGCCCATTAAAGAGAGTATCATGACTTGATTAATTTCATATGCATGAAGCGAATTAAGTGATGGGGTCCATTGACACTTGCGTCCTTTGAGCTGTTTTTTTTTCACATTTTTTTTATTTAACCTCTTTGGTTCTTTCTCTTTTCTTTTCTTTTTCCAATCATTTTTTATTATATTTTTATTTATTTTTTCATTTAACTATTTTTTTATTTTTAATTTTCATTAACCAATAAGTGAAATATATTAAACACCAAATTTTGAAAATAATATCTATGATATCCTATTAAATGGATCTCACATAATTTAACACATAATTGTGTCTATTAATTGACATTTAACTAATTTTTTTATTTTTTTGAAAATTCAAATAAATAATTTTTTGAAATTAATTTTAAATATAATTTCACCAATATATTTTGTAATCACATATTAAATAATATAAATATTTATGTAAAATGAATATTTATTATAAATTGTATACTTTAAATAAATTAAATGATTGAGAAGCGTGTGTAGGTTCCATCATAGAAGAGTGGTTAACCATTAAAGAAATTTGAGTATAATGACTCAAGAGTTAACAGAATGTTGAGTTATTATCGTCATTAACCTCTTAGAGGAGATAACCATAAGAGATGTCCTAAGTTTATGTAAAATAAATATACACATTTTTTTTTGACAACTATCGATATATAAATTGTTGGTTTTGACTTTATTCTTCGTTTTAAGCACAAACTATAATGATCTACAAGATTACCATTCTGTTTGAAGTTAAAATACTTATGAAATAAACATAACCTAAATAGTAATACATGAAAAATCAATTACAATTATGAACTATAAGGTCATACCAATCTATAAATTATTTTGTTATTTAGAAATATTAAAATATTTAGTTTCTTTAGTTTATTTTCTTTAGGACTCTTATTAGATTTTGTCTACACTTTATAAATATGTATTTTTTTTATATTTTTTTGGGGTTGAGTTGGTAATAATATTTTGGTGTGAACAACCTCTTTTTCTTTAATTTTCGGTGTTTATTTGGGAATCAACGATTTTTAATTTAATATCTACTTTTTTGATATTCTTTGAATTAACATGTTTATGAAAGATTGCAGTTGACATCCAAGTGCAAATAAACAGATCTAATATTTATCCTCTTTATTTTTAGGGTCAAGTCATTTGTTGTCCTTGAGATATAATGTAATTTTCTTTTCGATTATTGTATTTTGAAAAAACTCATTTACACTCCCTGAGGTTATTGAAAAATTCATTTATGGTATCTGAAAAAACTCTTCTAGAGTTTCTAAAAAAATTTTTCTACAATCCCTAGAGAAATTTTTCTAAAATCAGAGGTCGCAGAGAAAATTATACCATACCTTAGAACGACAAAGAATTTAACTCTTATTTTTATTGCTTCCTCCACGTCAAATAGTCTCTTTGAGGACATCCAATAAAATACAAGCAGAATATACTTTTCCTATTTCGTTACATTTGTCTATTTAATTTTATGAAAATTTAAAATATATGTGGCAGTTTGTAATTAAAAAGTTGGACCTCTTTTTTTTTTTAATTGAATGTCCGTTACAATTGTCTACTTTTCAATTTTTTGTCTATAGGATGCTAATGGGTAGAATATAATAATATCTTTTTTTATATTTGTAGTACATATTATATATTTATACTCTACTTGTATTCGTATGGATAACAAAAATTACTATCCGTACCTGATCCATATGGTACTTATTTACCTGTAAGATACCTATTTACCCATAATTTAAATTTAGTTAATTAATTTAAAAAATAATATATTACTAATTTAAAATAATAGATTAAAAATACACGAGACAATATGAAATATTATATTCATACAACATAATAGTTATCACTTGATAGAAAATTTATACAAAAATTATAGCTTAAAATACTATACAAGGGTAAATATGAGCAGTGTTTCCAACATTCCCATTGCAACATTCAAATTACAGTTCTTAGTTCTAGTATCTTGCTATATAGAAAATGTTAGACCAAAATATGTACTCGATATTATATTTGTAATAATAATATACTAAAATATGTTAGACCAAAATATATGAAAATGTTAAACAAAAATATTGCTTTTGAACTCTTATGCTTGATTTGTTGGACAATTAATCATATGTCATTACTATATGAACAAGTTTTATATACAAAATTTTTTTCCCAATATTTAAGTTATAATAAACTCTTTGAATATAAAACTATAATAATAACTTTTCAATAGTAGCATCTCATCCAAACTACAAAAAAACTATAATATCTAGCAAAATACATTTATAGTCTCATTCTAATTAAATTTATTCAAATATGAGAATTCATGTACCTTCAAAATACTCATATATATATATATATATATATGTGTGTGTGTGTGTGTGTATACAAGGGGTAGGAGTAACAAGCGCGGGTACGGATATTACCCGACGGGTAAGGGTACGGGCACGGGCACAGTATTCCTATATTCATACCTAGACATATTCTCAGTTTCGAAACTTGTGGTTTCAGTTCCTAGAATAAGGGAATCGGAACCAAAGCGTGGTTCTCATGGTTTGGTCTGATTCCGATACGGTTCGGTTCTGGTTCTGGTTTTGATATGTTTTTAATAGGTTTTAACCGATTTAACTGCCGGTTCAGTTTCGGTTTGATTTTAGTTTGGTTCCCTCTTTTTTAAAAACAAAATTATTTTTAATCCGCTATTTTATCCCTTCATTTTTTTCGATTTATATTTTTTTATATTCAATAATTAACTGTAGTATCAATAATACATTGTATTCCAAATATTTCTAATTTATAGAGTTGAAAAAAATAAAAATAAAATAAAAAAGTTCAAACCGCCTGTTCAACCCCAGTCTCCAGTTTGAACCGCCAGTTCGATGGTTTTCAGATGGGTGGAATCGGAACTTAAACTGTAACCCTCCGGTTTTGACAGCCGATTTCGATTCCGGTTCGTTTCACCGGTTCCGGTTTCAAAATAACACCTCTATTCATACCCTACCTATATTCGCACAGTAAAATACGGATATTACCCGTATCCGTACTTATACTCAATCAAAGTGAGTAATACTTGCGTCGATACCCATCAGGTAGGGTATAAATTGCCATCCCTAGGTCCTCTACCTCTTCCTCCTTCGTATGAGACATTCAGAGCTTGTTCATCGCTTTGAATATGATGGTTCGTTCTTTGTTCATGAACAAGTAAGCTGCTTTGAAGCTCATCTATGGTAAGTTTGCCCAAATCGTTAAGACTCCTCTAGTGAACATACCACATAGTCAAATCTGGAAGTCATTGATCTCAAAATTTTCTCAATGATCATGAACTGCTCCATCTTCTCACTATGAACTTTCATCTTATTTACAATAGTCAATCTTTAAGCTCTTTTGACTCGTGTAGATCCCTGATATTTCTGCTTCATAGAGTCCCATATGCTCTTAGCACTTCTTTTATCAAGGATAGTCTCCATGATAGTGCGATCAATGGCCTGAAACATGTATTTCTTCACCTTTAAATCTTTGAGTCGGAGTTGTTTTTGTGCCTATGTTAGCACAGCTCCATCTTCTACTGGGGAAACTCCTGTATCTATAAAATCCCAATACTCTTTGGAACGGAGGAGGTTCTCCATGCGCATAGCCCAGTGGTCATAGTGACCATCAAACTGAGGGATGGCTGCTTGA
>CAODLS011657948.1:0-18989 GCA_948243855.1 Flueggea neowawraea | reverse complement strand
CCTAAAGATATCACTATTCATAAGAGGAACAAATCCATCACTCTCACTATCACTCCTCTACAAGATTCATGACATATCCAATCATAACCTTTATAATTACCCTGTTACGGATAACGTTTGACTAAGTCAAAATATATGATTCCTCATGTAGGAGTTGATTGTGAGTTTCAGTCATAGGACTCAAACATCACCACTGTATGAAAGCTACTTGTGACATAGATCTATGAAGTGCTTTCAGAGTGGGCCAGTCTAAGACATGTTCACTAACATGTATCTATGTCCTAAGTGATATCTCATATCCATAATGATTATCTACTTAGCAACATAGTAACCTTAGTTTGTTATTATTCCCATGATAACAATTGATTAGGAATGTTTAGAATAGTATTCTTTTTACCTTAGGGGTTTACTATTAAGTTGGACTTGATGATATAATGAAGAATAAACTGTTCATGGAAGTTTTATCTTCATAAACATATAATATTTCATAGATATGAAATGAAATGCTTCTTTATTAACTGATAAATTGAATGATGATAAATGATTGGACTAGTGCACTAAAAATAACAGTTGGCTCAAGCAGCCTAGCATTGTAGCCCTTATCTATGAGGACATCATTTTTTGATAAAAAAAATCATTAAAACTTAAAATATTTGTTGGAGTAGCATTTAACTACGCATCCTTAAAAACAATCTAGTAATAAGCTGTTAGGTTATGATTTTAGAGTTGAGTATAAGGCTGGAATTAGCAACAAGGGCAGATGCTCTATCGCAAAAGGATGAAGATTCGATGTTATCGCAAGGGTAAAATATTGATGTTGCCCATCGCCTTCACTGTTGGAGAATTGTTTGGCACCTTAATTGAATTGGTAGACATTAGAAGAAAGAACACACGAATTTATAGTGGTTTGACCAATCGTGCCTACATTCACTACCTAAGCTTCCCACTTAGGATTTTCCAATTCACTAACTCCATTATCGATTACGGCTCAATCCAACAAAGCCAATTACAACAAGGTTGATTCCCGCCTTATACTTGTAAAGCCTCACTCAAGGTTGATTTTGAGTCATGCCTAAGGCCTAAACAAGGTTGATTTCTCTTAAGTCTCATACCTCTAATGCCCTTACAACATTGTTTTGCTAAGTTCACGACTAACCTTTCTCATGCCTAAAGTGTATCCAAAAAGTTTACAAGTGAAGCATTATGCTAGAGTTGAGTGTATGCACATGATGCTCTTGATTATATATCTATCTTGATATTTGGTGTTTTTGATGGTTGTAGTTAATAGTATTTTTAGCACAATGATACCATATGTTCTTCAACCATTTCTCTCATTTTTCTTGATGTATTTATGGAAATTCTATGCCATGTGACCTTTTGAGTGCAGTCATTCATGTTTGTGCTATCTGGAAGCCTTTACGTACATAACAAAACATCCTTCGTACGTTAATCATGTGTTACATACATAATGCTTTTGTTGTGTACGTAACTCATGCAATCCGACTATTGCATTCAAATCTTCTACAACGTTCGAAACATCTTTTTTTTTCTCTTCCTCTCTTACGTCTATAACCTTTTTCTTAACCTACGTAAATGACACCTTACGTAAACTCATTCCCTTGCATACATAAATTCACTTGCAACACATTTTGTTTGCATTTATAAGCCTTCTTACTTGCTTAACTCCAATCCTCGCGTGTGTGACATGACTATTTTGATTTTTACACATTTTGTCCATCATGAAAACATAGAAAGATCTTAATGTTGATCACCCATGATCCAACATTTACTTATATCTATTGTCGTTTCTTTTCATAATGCAATTCGCCAGGGAATGCATAAAACATGGCATCGAGTTAGAACTGATTTGTTTTGGAAGGGAATAAAATCTACTCTAGGAATTTGTGCGTAGTTGTTCTACTTTTTGACTACATAAATGGGAAAATCTACATACTTTAAGACTTTTGCATTGGCTACCAATGCTTCATCATATATGGGATGACATTTCCATGGATTTTGTTGAAGGGTTACCAAAGATTGGTAAAAATCTATCTTATTTGTGGTGGTGGATCAATTTTTTAAGTATGTGCACTTCCTTCAATTTGCTCATCATTATACTATAGTTTTAGTGGCTCATGTCTTCTTCGCCAACATATTTCACTTATGTAGCCTTCCATAATCAATTGTCAGTGATCAAGATCTTGTTTTCACAAGTAATTTATGGAGATAATTATTTTGTTTGAGAAAAACCAAGATGAACTTTTCATCTTCCTACCATCCTCAATCCGATAGGCAAACAAAAGTGGTGAATAGAACCACCAAGATTGACCTTCGTTGCTTGGTTGAGGATTGATTGGTTGCCATAAGAAGAATACTATTACAACACATCTTATTACACTTTTTTGGGCACCACTCCATTTCAGCTGGTTTATGGTATAGGTTCCCCACGTCTTAATGGAGCATCAAGTTGACAAAAGTGACGAATTTGTTCAAGCGGTGGTTTCAAGCAAGTTAAATTTCAGATTTTCTATTCTTCATATTTCTATTCTTCTTTGATTTCTATTTTGTTTAGGAATTATACCTTGGGTAGGATAACTATTATATATCCATATTATTTAGGGTACGTTTAGCGCTATAAATAATTGGGTTTGGGATTGTTTAAATGAACACTTACTCAATAAATTTTGGCTCTTTCTGAGATATGTTTCTATAATTCATAAGATTAGAATTGTTTGCTTATCTTTCTTATGTGTTGCGTCTAGTGGTATTAGGGTTTTAAATCTCACAAAGCTTGTTTAGTTTGACAATGGCCAATAATCCTACTGACGGCATTCAAGGATTAACCCGTATATGGAGAAGACTCAAAGAACATGTGACATCTATTCACAATATAAAACAACAACTAACCACAACCACTAGGCAGCTGGACACTTTGTTTCAAGGCAACAATCATAACATAGTTGGGGATCAAGCTGCTAGGAAAGTTTCCCCATACAATGACCTCAACTTTCACCTCAAATTCTCACTCTTGCCATGAGAATTGACGACTCTAGTGACGATGAAGAAATTATACAAAGTGAGGAGCATTGTTGGAAAAGAGGAGGTGAACATGAATACAAATTAAAAGTAGATATTCCATCCTTTAGTGGTGACTTACATATAGAAGGCTTCCTAGATTTGTTAGGAGTAGTAGATTGGTTCTTTGATTACACAGAAATTCCAAAAGAGAGGAAGGTGAAATTGGTTGCTTATATGCTAAAGAAGGATCATCAATATGGTGGACATAATTGAAAGAAAATAGGAGAAACAAAGGATGACCTTCCATGTCTTCTTGCGAAAGGATGAAACAATTGCCAAGGAGACAGTTATTACCTCCATATTATGAGCAATACTTGTTCAATGCTTACCAAAATTGTGTACAAGAAAGCACGAGCAGCCATGAACATGAAACATAATTTCTGAGAATGGAAAATCGTAATAACTTGGAAACAAGTGAACCATGACAAGTTGTTAGGTATTTGAGAGGGTTAGAACAAACTATCAGAGAAAAGATTAGTATTCAAATGGCTTTGATGTTCATAATACGAGGAATTTAGCTATGAGAGTTGAGATGTTTCTTAATCAAAAAACAAGGGAGTATAGAAAACATGGAACAATGGAGGGACCACAAGTGAAAAAGGAAAGGAAGTTCACAGCTCCACTCATACACAGGGTAGTAATATGAGAGCAAATAATTATCGTGGAGGACATTCAAGTAAGTGAACCACTTTAGCTTCTAAATCTATAAATACTTATGTGAAACATGTTCCTTTCAAGTGTTTTAAGTGCGGAGAAACCTATCATTGTTCGAATGAGTGTCCAAGAAGACAATTTATCAATACAGTGGAGCAAACCAGAGAAATATATGAGGAAGAAGAATATGGACTTGACAGAGAAGATTGTTATAACTTGGAGGAAGATGATGCTTTTGTTGGAGTCATTACAATGTTGTTGATTTCCAGGAAAGAACATGAAGATTTGCATAGGCATATATTATTTTGCACTAGATCCATGGTATAGGGAAATCTTTATGAATTAATCGTTATTGGAGTAATCCAAGAAACTATCATTATTAAATCAATAGTTAAAAGATTGAAGTTTCCAGCCAAACCACATCCATAACCTTACAACATTGAATAAATAACAAGTGTCGGTGATATTCACGTCACAAGGTAGCATTCTCTACTGACAAATATTCTAGTGAACATTATTGTGATGCAGTAGATATGGATGCATGCCAAATTTTTTTTTGGGTAGACCATGGCAATATGATGTTGCTGCATATCATTTGGGTAAGGAAAATGTTTGTAGATTTGTAAAAGATGATGTAAGATACAAGTTAGTACACTATCCAAGAGTTGCAATGTGCAATTGGCAAGTTGTTTCCTACTTAAATAACTTAATTTTAAGTGTTGAGCCAAAGCCAAATTTATTTTAAGTGAAATATGGATCATGGTCTGGTAAGTAAAATTTAAGTATTTTACGAGTCAATGTGGAGGGAAATCAACTTGATAAAATAGTGGGAGCAACAGTTTAAACGTAAAAGACCTTACTTTAAAAGGTGTTTTTTTTACTTATTTTTCAATTGATTTATATTGTTGAACACTAATAATCAAGCGATAGTCCATACAATCCTTAAGAAGGAAAATTGGCTTTATGAAAGTGACTTCTTTGATTGGAAATTAAATTCTAGAATAGTTCTCGAGGTAATAGAAGAAGTTCGATCCCACTTCCACAAAATGTTATAAATTAGAAGTGCTAAAGATAAGAAAGTCTATGCCTAAGCTCAAGCCCATTGTAAGACAAACATGAGAAGGGGATACAAAATAATGTTAAGTGTTTTCATTGCAAATACTAAGCAATATATTGGAATAATGATTGCAAGAAGTATCTCGATGAACTTTATAAGTATAAGCAAAGCAAAGCTTTTACTTCAAGTTTGATCAATCATATCTCTACTTTTTAAGCATATGATACATGGAGTAGAACTCACATTTATTTAAAATGTGTATGGTCTTAAGAAAATGATAGTAAATGGATAGATAATTGAACATTTCATCATTGAATGTAAGGATCTTCATGAACTAGAGGTACAAGCAAAATCAATTAGTTGCTAAAGTTTACATTTCTAGTATTATCATTTACAAGCTTTTGGAATGATTAAATTGGTTTAATTTTCTATTAGTTTGGTTTTTTTAAACAAACAATAGTTGTTTTGTTTATTGGTTGTAGAAATAAGATTTAGTATTTTAATTAATGTCTGCTCTTGTAATTCATGAATTATTTGTGAGTTTCATGATGGTCTTTAAAACTATTCCACTTTAAATTGTTTATTATTGTTAAATACAAATAGTTCTCGTTCTTCCATATTCAAGCACTAATCTAAGCTATATAATGCTCAAGAATGAATGAAGATTCAGACTTAGAGTGTTTGAGCATGATACATAGCTTTATTCTATAAAGCAAAAATGCAACTCCCGAAGATTTGATTCTGCCCAAAAGGGTTAGTTGGAGCAAATGCGATATAAAGAGAATTTTTATGTGGATGCATGTGCTTAAGTTGTAGTGAGTAATTTATCTTTAAGAGGTTTAAAGAAATTACTTATAGGAGACAATTAAAATGTTATCATAAGTCATAAACCCTGTGACATCCAAATAGAGTTTTCCGCAAGTGTTTGATGCAAAAGTTTTGATGATTAGTCGTTAATGAAACGAATCATTAACTATTTTGGGTATCACAAAACATTGACATTTGATAATATTATTCTACAATGATGTTAAAATGTTTATGGATATTTGTGTGAATTAAGTTTAGGCTTAATTGATGTTCACAAAATGTTTGATGATTTGTCGTGGTAATGGTCTCACAAGTAACGTAGTGATGACTATGGTGAAATTATTCTAATGAATCATCAACCATTAAGATTTTATAACATATAATTGGATGGTTCCACGGTACTCAAAAAGGTGTGACTTTATTGGCTCCATGCAAATGAAGATTTGATGGTGTATTGGTTTTGAACCAATATGGATGAGAAAGTCTCGATTTGATTATATGAGTAATCTCAAATAGTGTAGTTAAGACTATGATGAGACATCCTAAATAATGGTTGGGCATCTAGTTGTATCGTGCATCTTAAGATATCAAAATCATATTCCTTAATACGAATTTGCTTTATTTGTATTTGATGCATCTTAATAATTTTGATTATTTGAAGACTGCAGATCGTAACCGTTGTGTTCTCTAAAAGGTTAGCGGCAGTCATGAATTTTCTTTATTTGAGTAAATTAGTGGAATTCAAGATCGAATTATGAATCTAATGTTTGGTTAAGTTAAAGAGTTTAATAATCAAATACTCGAATCTTGATTTGTGATATGAAATGCATAGTTTAGTGGGAGCCTTACTTAATGATAAGAAACATATGATGTTTCATATGCATTCATACAAAGTGTGGAAGGATCATAGTGGTACTATTATAATGAAGATTGTAACCAAGTAATTATGACTAGTCGTATAGAGAAATGGTGGATTGTTTTAACAATGAAGCCGAGTGAGTTCAAATATCTATAATTGATACATATACTGAACAAACATTTTTTAGAAATAGTTCTTCACATAACCAAATATAATAGATTCCTTAAATCGTTAAGCTCAAAAAGGTTAAATAAAGAAGCAACAAGAGTTATTGGTCCGGCATGATAATCGTTGCCTTGCCAAACTCCCAAATTTAGGCCATCTTACATGAGCAGTACATGTAAGATCAATAAATAAAAATAGAAAAAAAACAAATGATGACGTTGCTTAGCAGTATGCATTGACTGATCATCTATACAGGTTTCAAGTATAGAGATACTTGGAATGGTTGTCACTAGTGCAAGTGGGATATTGTTAGTATAGGTGCCTTGGGATCCAACCATTAAGAGCATCACATAAGTAACAGGAGAATCATTTTGGTTGGTATGATTAGATCAAACAAAGTGATGTCGATGATATAGTAGGTTCACACCTTATGTGCCATTTCTGGTGGGGAACACATCAGAACTTAAATACTATATCTAAATGTCCATAGTCAATGATTTTTTGTATTGGGCGTCGACAATCAGTGAGGCTATTACATGGTTTAGTTGGTTTCATTTTCCCATGGAAAATAGTTATGTGATAACTAAGCCAAACATGTAGGATCACAATTAATCATTAATGTGGGTGCTGGACTGACCCGCTGTTGAGAGACCACATAGTAAATTACTTGAGTGTCAATGGAGAACTCTCAACTATAAAACATGGTATAACTAGTCCTTTGACTTGAGATAACCACGACATGCTAATGTCTAGTCATGTAACTTTAATCCCAATCTCGTAAGCTGATTAGGCTTGTTGAAAAGGTCAAGGTTGCGTTGCATCACGAAACATTTGAGTATGGTGTGTGATCAAGATAGGATTGCCACCCTTAGTAATATAAGGAAAATGTCTCATTGGGCCTATCAATTGAGTAAAGAGAACTTAAATCCATGGCCATGGTCTAATTGGTTGCAATTTGAGAAGTTGAATAACTTTGATGTAGTTTTTCTTAACTTTGTTATTGATGAATTCTTTCGAGGTGAGGAGTTGACACTATACACCAATCAATTTTGTTTCAATTTGTTTGAGAGATAAAAATTGAATGATCAATGAAATAAAGAAAACAACAAATCTAAACTGAAATTCAAATAATGCTTAACAAACAATCAATTTCACAACTTAGGAATTAACACTATCCACATTCCTTCTCAGTCTTTCTAACGAGTTTAACGAAGCTAAGGCTCTAGATATCCAATAATTTTACTTATCCTCTCTCAAGCAATAACTAACTATCAAATTACATAACAAGAAAGAAATTCTAATCTCTCAATTACCAATTTCAGTTCAAGTTATGCCAATTGATGCATTAAGCAATCCTTCAAGTAAATAGTTAATCCTCGCGATTTCTCAATGATTCTTAACTAAACTGATGTTTATAGGTCTATTATGCGTCAATTCTCATTGATCACATAACACAAGTAATCTAATTCAATTTCTCAATTGTAAGTAGAACAAGTAATTCAATAAGCACCAATAATCTTAATATTAAATCCAAAAGGTCAACATAAAAGAAATGCTTCAAGAGTTAATTCCTACAAAAGACTTAGCTATATATAATGGCAAAAGTAACTAAAGCAATAATGATAGACAAATTCATCACAATGAATGACTTCTAGAGAGGAAGAAGAAAAAATCTTTGTCGTCGCTTGAATTCTTCTCTTCGATCTTGACTCCAAGACCTCTCTCTTGATCTTCTTCCAAAGTGATTGGAGAATGAAACAAAATGTGTAGTGAATTGTGTTGTGTGGTATGATGATGATCTTCTTCCAAAAAAGGGGTTTTTATAGCATTCTTCTAAGGTGCCCTCTTAAATTGCCCCATGAATGTGTTTCAATGCACCTTAGGTAAGTTACAATTGAGTCCCTCTACAGGTTCTCTATGTGAAAACCATCCTTTTAATTGCTGGCCAGTTCATCTCGGTTGAGACAAATGTCTCAGTCAAGACACTGTAATAGACTTCTTTTTCTCCCAGTTGAGACTTTTGTCTCAGGTGAGACAAAATCTATGCACATTAATGCCTTCTTTAATTTGCCTCTTTAGGATATGCCACCTACACCAAATTTCATTTAACACATAAGTAACCTGCAATATCCACTACTTGAACAATTAAAACCACAATTAAAAATCACTATTAAACACATTAGAAATGGACAAAAACTTAAAACACCCATAAAGACACACATTTACTCTAAAATTAGCTCTTACAACCCACTTACTCACAATTAACACATGAAATAAAATAGTAACAACACATTAAACACCAACCAAATTTAACCAAATTCCACACTTATCAACTTCCCCACACTTAAAGGTTTGCTTTTCCTCAAGCAACAAAAAATTAAAACACAGCACCAAGAAACCCAAAGTCATTATCCCTTGCACCCACACTTAACATAGTCCAAATCATTATGTATTAAGAGCTTAAAAAATGAACACAAATAGGGCTAGGCTAGCCGAAAATTTAGGCAAGAGTAGTTTCCACTTTGGTAATGCCCCTAAAGAAATAGCTTTCACCCACAGCTCACTGAAAAATCACTCCAATGCTCAAGGTGTTTAGGGTTAAGTGTTTACGCTCAATGAACTCATGGTATATCTTTCCATCACTTGGTAGTCAGTCACTTTTCCACCATAAACGTTGAAATCAAGTCACCAATCAAAAAGGACTTTAAGCAGCTTGTAATAAGGCTTAACACAAAAGTTTAGTAGTTGTGAGAGAGAGTAATGAAAAGAGCTATACATGCCAATCCATAAAACACCTAATGTTGAAATCACAAAGAACACATCTTTTCTATTGTCTTTCTTCTTCTTTTTTTCTTTTTTGTTTTTCTTCTCTTATTTTCTTTTTTTTCTTTAACTTGCTTTTCAAATCAACCATCAAATGGAGAAGCCAAGTTCTTTTACATTACATGACTAAATTGATCACCAAGACATGCCCCAAATTACATATCAAGCATAGCATCAACAATTAAGGACATTATTAGCAATGTATAGCTAAAATAGTCTCTCAAATAAAGGTGCAAAGGATGGAGTTTTCAACAAAAAATGAAAATGGTTTAATGGGTACAAAACAAAGAAAAAGGCTAAAGGTTCAAAGGGGGTACACAATGGATGAACATAAATGGGTAGATACTCAATGGAAAGGTTAAACAAAGGGTTAACAAACAATGAATTTTGTCTTCTTGGTGTCCCAATCCCTAAATGCGGTCTTAAAATGTACTTTCTAGCAAATTCTAGTAGTGTCATACCACAAGTGAATATTCACACAACAACAAAATCAAAAAGTCTCAAACTCTTACATAGGTTATTATGTGAAATTCAAGCTATTTCTTCGGTTCTAGTACCAAGGGTTGTTCAAATCTAAACTCGAGATACATAAAAACCCAAACCATACAAAGATGAGAAATTAAAGGATAATAAACACAAGTATAAGGTGTCATGAAAATTTTAAAAATTTCTCCAAATTTGGGAGAAATCAACAAATGTGCACAAAACGTACTTGAAACAAAAAAAAAACAAAAATCCGAAGTACACAACCTACCTCCCCACATTTAAATTGTCACATTTCCCTCAATGTGACCCCAACAAACAAATAGAACACAATTTAAATCAACACAACATCAACAAGGACACAATAAGAAACATAAACACAAAAGAAAAAATATAAAGAAAAGGGTTAAGAAGCTTCTCTATTGTGGTGAATTCGTTGGCGATGGAGTTGGTGAAGGCACTTCATTCCCACTAATAGCAAAGAATTTAAGCATCCTCTTATGGTGGGAGCGTTGATTCTTGCTCAAATCCTTAATTTGAGTGGCCATGGACTCCAATTGAGTTGAATTTTCCTCAAGTTTGGTAAGCACGGTCCGCAATCCTTCTTGGATGCCCAGTGCATCATCCTCATCACTAGCCTCATCCCCATTTGTGGGTGGTGGAGGTACATTGTTCCTGGTCTTAAAATAATGACTGTACTAGGATCGCATAGTCGTACATCAGGGAAAGTGACGATCTCTGCTCTCCTCAAATGTGAAATGTCAAGAAAATCATTAGTATAGTTAGAGAGTCCAGAAACATCAATTTCAAAATATTCAGCCACTGTAGTGGTCAAGGAACAGAAGGTTAAAGAAGTGATTTTATATGGAAGTGATCCTCAAGAGAATGCTGAATATAAACAGACAAAGACACGGATTTCCCATTCTTAACACACCACAACAAAAACAAATCCTGTCTAGATCATTTGTTACTCTCAGGCATCCCAAACACGGTATGATTGAAAAATTTATGAATCAACAAAAGAAAATGATCCTTAATAATCCCATTAGGTGAATTGTTAACATTAAACTGCTCAAATTCGGTCAATTATTTCCAAAAGACAACAGTCTTAAAATTGGGATGCTTAGTCATTGGTTTACCTTTCGGTACCTTAAAAATTGCACTTCTCCCAATTAAGAACCAGGTTAGTCTCCTCACACCGATGAAGCACTTTCCTCAAATTCTCCAAGTATAACTCAAATGTTCCTCCAAAAACTAAAAATCATCCATGAACACTTCTATAAGCAAATGGCCATCATACAATGTTGAAAAGTGGTTGGTGCATTGCACAAACCAAATGACATCCTTCTATAAGCAAAAGTCCAATATGGACAAGTGAAATTGACCTTCTCTTGGTCTTCCAAATATATAAAGATTTGATTATATCCTGGAAACCCATCAAGAAAACAATAGTAAGAATGACCTGCAACTCGTTCAATCATTTGGTCCACAAAAGGTAATGGGAAGTGATCCTTCCTTGTGGCTGAATTCAATTTCCTGTAGTCGATGCAAACTCTCCATCCAGAAACCACTCTAGTTAAAATCAATTCTCCTTCCTCATTTTCCATTACGGTCATTCCTCCCTTCTTTGGAACACATTGCACTGGACTCGCCCACTCACTATCCGAAATAGGATAAATAATCCCCGCATCTAACAACTTGATGACTTCTTTCTTCACTACTTCTTGCATATTAGGATTCAATCTCCTTTTCCTCTCCCTTACCACCCTACATCCTTCCTCCAAATGAATTCTATGCATAATCACATCCGGAGTAATCCCTCTAATATCAAAAATTTTCCATCCCAAAGCCTTTATTTTATTCTTCACCACTTCTACCACACCAGCCTCTTGCTCTCTAGACAATTTGTTAGAAACAATGATAGGTAGAGTATTTCCATCACCCAAGAAAGCATACCTTAGATGATTTGGCAAAGGCTTGAGTTCAAGTGTTGGTGGCTTTTCAATGGACGGTGGTATAGGAGTATCTGTCCTTATAAGCAATTATGGTGTGGGTTTTTATTCCATCACTTCTTGTCCTCCAATGCTAGCAAAATTGGCTTCCTGGTGTGTCTCATTCTCCTCAAGGACACATTCTTCCACCACATCAATTCTCATGCAAAGCTCCCTCTCCATAGGATTCTTCATGGCTTTATTCATTCAGTATTCCACTTGCTCATCTCATATCCTCAAAGTGAGTTTCCCTTCATGAACATCCACCAATGCTCTCCCGGTGTTTAAAAATGGGTGTCCCAAGATCAAAGGACAATTCCTATCTTCTTCAAAATTTAGCACCAGAAAATCGACCAGAATGATGAATTTATCAACCTTCACTAGAACATCTTCTATCTTGCCATATGGTCTCTTGATAGATTGATCCGCCAATTGTAACACCATAGAACTTGATTTCACCTCTCCCAAGCCTAGCGTTTTGAAGATGGACAAATGCATAAGGTTAATGCTTGCTCTTAAATCACATAGACATTTTGTAAATTCCAAAATTCCAACAACACAAGGAATATTGAAACTTCTTGGATCTTGGAGCTTCAATGGCACCTTGTTAGAGATGATGAAGCTAAAATTTTCTGTCAAGGACACTGTTTGGTTGTCATCCCAAGTTTTTTTATTTGACAAGATATCTTTTAAGAACTTTGCATATTCTCCAAGGCCTCCACAAACTAAAGGTTGATTTGCAATTTCCTCAATTTTTCCACAAACTTAGGAAATTGAGCATCAAGTTGGTTTTTCTTCAATATTTGAGGGAAAGGCTCCTTAGGAACGTATTGGGGAGGTTGAACATCTTTTTGCTTGCCTCTTTCTTGTGCACCTTTTCTTTCTTTTGTTGCTCTTCCTCTTGCTTCTTGCCTTCATTGGTGGTAGGGAGGAAACCAACCTCCTTTCCACTCTTTATGGTAATTGCCTTCACTTGCTCCATTGGATTAGATTTCGTTTGCTTGGAAAACTCCCAAAATTTCTAGTGGCAAGAGCATTAGGTAGTTGGCTCACTTGCACCTCCAAATTGTGAATGGATAAAGAGTGGTTTTTGGCTATAAGGTCAAACTTTTCCTCTTGGCTAGACAACTTGCTTCCATTGGTTTTAAGAAATTTGTCCATTTTAGACTCAAGGGAAGAAAGCCTATCTTGTGGGATGGATTGTTGGAACCCCGGTGGACCTTGTTGTCCAGACATGATTCCTCCATTATTGGCCCAAGAAAAGTTGGGATGGTTGCGCCACCCTGGATTTTATGTGTTGGAATATGGGTTATTGCCTCCTCTTCCTTGTTAAGCTCGCACAAATTTGACTTTCTCCTCCTGTAAAAAAATTAGTAGTAAAATGGCCAACTTGGCCGCATATTTCACAAGGAGTTTGAATGGCACTTACTTGGCTTGAGGAACCCATTTTAATGTCGCTTAGTTGTTTGGACAACTTAGCCACCTCTGGTTGCAAAGCCATCACCGGATCTAGAGCTAGCACTCCTTTTTTTTCTTTAATTGGTGCTCTCACCCTCTCCATTGCCCATAAAGAATTGTTGCTTTCCATCTCTTCTAGAAGATCATAGGCGGCATCCACTGTTTTCCTCATCAATGAACCACCCGTTGCGGCACCAATGGTGCCTCTAGTGGCAGGATTGACCCCATTGTAGAATGTTTGCAACAACAACTCCTTTGGCAGGTTATGATGTGGATAAATCCTTTGCAATTCTTTAAACCGCTCCTAAGCTTGATACAAATATGCTCCTTTGAATTATTGAAAAGTAGTGATTTCTTCAATAATCATCATCATTTTAGCCAAAGGAAAATATTTGGCTAAGAAAGCTTGTGCCAATTGGTCCCATGTGTTGATCAAAACCTGGAGCCAATGAATTCAACCATGCATTGGCTCGGTCTTTGAGAGTGAATGGGAATAAACGTATCCTTATAGCATCATCCAATACCCCATTGTATTTGAAGGTGTCACAAATCTCCAATAAATTGGCAATATGAGAATTGGGGTCCTCATTTGCAAGGCCATAGAATTGCACACTTGATTGGATTATTTGCAACAATGCTTCACTTGATTTCAAAGTTGTTGGCAGTCATTGGCGGTCTAGCAACACCTTGTTGGTTGGCATTGAAACCCGGCCTCACATACTCCATAAGAGTTCGTTGTGGGGCCACTTGGTTAGCTTCTTCTTCTGCCATTATTTCGCGTCGATGTCTTGCAATCTCTGGAATGTATGCTTCCAAAGGTGCTTGTGATTTCTTAGTCCTTTGTTGCATACACCTAAACAATCACAAGAAACAAGAAACATAACACAACAAAAAGAAAATAAAATTCTCAAATCAATTCTAACTAAATAAACAGAAATGTTAAATCCTATAGTCCCCGACAATGGTGCCAAAAACTTGTTGAGCTGCAAGTGCACAGTTGTTCAAGTAGTAAAAATATCATTCCCACGAGGACTATGGATTTATCCACCAATAAATTTAGTTTCAATTTGTTTGAGAGATAAAAATTGAATGATCAATAAAATAAAGAAAACAACAAATATAAACTAAAATTCAAATAATGATTGACAAATAATCAATTTCACAACCTAAGAATTAACACTATCCACATTTCTTCTCAGTCTTTCTAATGAGTTTAATGAAGCTAAGGCTCTAGATATCCAATAATTTTAGTTATCCTCTCTCAAGCAATAACTAACTATCAAATTAGATAACAAGAATGAAATTCTAATCTCTCAATTACTAATTTCAGGTCAAGTTATGCCAATTGATGCATTAAGCAATCCTTCAAGCAAATAGTTAATCCTCACGATCTCTCAATGATTCTTAACTAAACCGATGTTTATAGGTCTATTATCAGTCAATTGTCGTTGCTCACATAACACAAGCAATATAATTCAATTTTCCAATTGTAACTAGAATAAGTAATTCAATAAACATCACAAAGCTTAATATTAAAGCCAAAAGATCAACATAGAAGAAATCTTCAAGAGTTAACTCCTACAAAAGACTTAACTATCCATAATGACAAAACTAACTAAAACAATAATGATAAACAAATTCATCACAATGAATGAGTTCTAGAGATGAAGAAGAAAAACTCTTTGCCGTCACTTGAATTCTTCTCTTCGATCTTGACTCCAAGACTTTTCTCTTGATCTTTTTCCAAAGTGAATGGAGAATGGAACAACATGTGTAGTGAATTGTGTTGTGTGGTATGATGATGATCTTCTTCTAAAAGAGGGGTTTTTTATAGCATTCTTCTAAGGTGCCCTCTTAAATTTTCCCATGAATGTGTTTCAATGCACCTTAGGTAAGTCACAATTGAGTCCCTCATTAGTTTCTCCAAGTGAAAGCCGTCCTTTTAATTGCTGCCCAGTTCCTCTCGGTTGAGACAAATGTCTCATTCGAGACACTGCAATACGCTTCTTCTTCTCCCAGTTGAGACTTTTGTCTCTGGTGAGATAAAATCTATGCACATCAATGCCCTCTTTAATTTGCCTCTTTAAGATATGCCACTTACACCAAATTTCATTTAACACATAAGTAACCTCCAACATCAGCTACTTGACCAATTAAAACCACAATTAAAAATCTCTATTAAACATATTAGAAATGGACAAAAACTTAAAACACCCATAAAGACACACATTTACTCTAAAATTAACTCCTACAACCCACTAAGTCACACATTAACACATGAAATAAAACACTAAAAACACATTAAACACCAAAAAAATTAAACAAATTTCACACTCATCAATGCCCTATACTCGAAGAGATACAAAATGAAAAGGGATTGAATTACATGAAAATGTTTCCTGACAAGCATAAGTCACTCCACGATAACTTAAGTTTGCTTTGGGGTATGATGGCTAGCTAGGGTCCAATCTACCAAGTAATTTAGGAGTGAAATCCTAGGTTACTACCCTCGTGAATGAGGGAATATAGGGTCACACACAACAACACGTTGTAGGGATAACTTTATTCATTAGATGAATAATGTTCAAGTGAGTAATCCTTGTTTGACGAGGATTCCTATTTTCACTCATGGATAAGCATGAAGGGGACCTAAATGCATAGGATACCTTAAGATGATACCTAATTAATTTATAAGCCTAAAAATCTCATTTCATATGAGAGTCATAGTTTGACTAGGAATCCTAATCGAAATGGGAGTTCTAATGTAATTAGCATAGGTTATGACATGGAAACTAATGATCGTCTTATGTTTCAATAGAAATAATCCTAAACACTTGGAACATTATCAATATTGGTAGTCGTTATGCAATTAGGATTCCCAAGTATGGTAGGATTCCTATTATGAATAGGATTTGAGAAACGAAAAAACTAGTTTGACTAGTTTGTGCCGGTACTGTGTTTAGAGCGCAATAGTGAGTAGTCCTAATTTGATTAAGGACATCTAGAGCTAAGTCCTAATTAAATTAGGATTCTCCATGTTTATTTAATTATTAGATAATTGAATAAAATGCAAATCCTTGTTGGACTTGGATTTATATTGCAACAGGCTTGCAGATATTGCGCTTATGCTTGTTTAATTGGTAGAAGCTTAAAGCCCATTAAGCCCAAGTTAATTAGGGTTAATTAATCCCATTCCTCGGGTGAGAATGAGTTTATTTTTTTCCAACAAGGAGTATATGGTCATCCATAATGAGTCCTAAAAGGATTTGGAATATCTTCTTATAAGATAGGAATATATCTCACTTGATGTGGGATAGAATCATGGAGATATTATAGGAGGAGTTTAGCAAACCCTAACCTCATTTAGACTAAAGTATTTACGGCTATTTTAAGTGATTTTTTGAGAGCCTAAGTCATGCATAAGGAGATCAAAATGTTGGTGCCCTTGTTGTCCATCTTTTCGCAAAAATCTCTAAACACCTATGTCACAGGGTAAAAGTTTTGGCGTAGGGACTACCCTGTGCCTCACCTCATGACTCTTGCATTTCTGAGGTTAAGCCTTGATCAGTCTCGATGCTTACTACTTTCACCCTCCCTTGGGCTTATCAGGGGAGCAGAGAAAGCTCCCGACTAGTGTGGTGCCCAGGACGGTATGCCATCCTTTATAGTCAAGTCCTAGACCAACGACAAGCTCCCTAAAATTAATTGGATCGGCATCTCTAACTGAAGATAGATGCAACACCTGTTACATGTAGTCACACCTTCCACTGCCCTGCTACTTGAGGTTTTCATCCACCAGCAAGCATCTCACGCATTTTGCGTGGTCACGACTAATGGGTCTTGACATTCTCCCCCACTTAATTCATGCACGTCCTCGTATATGTGGGGAAATCCTTATCAAAGATTAGACAGGATTTGAGTGCAACCACCCTGCAAAATCATCTTCCTCAAATCCAATGGGGAGAACCAATTGCAAACACCCCTGACCACTTAGGGTACGAGAGTTGTGTGAGCTCATCCATGGTAGATCTGGACCAGCCTTGTGTGGTGTGAGCGCTTGGTGAAGTTCACTGCTAATTTTTGCCTAGGCATCCTCAAGTGTTGAGGACCATGTTGCGAGCACCCACACTTAAGGTACGATCAGGATGAGAGCTCTTCCCTGTGTCCATCCAGAATTACGATTGGCAATTCAGTATGCATGATCGCCTATGATACCACTTGTCACAGGTCAGAGTTTTGGCATAAGGACTACCCTTTACTGCACCCTAAGACTCTATATTCTCGAGGTTAAGCCTTGATCAGTCTCAATGCTTAATGGTTTCGCCCTCCCTTAGACTCATCAGGGGAGTGAGGGCGGCTCTCAACCAGTGTGGTGCCCAGGATGGCACGCCATCCTTCATAGTCAAGTCCTAAACCAGCGACAAGCTCCCCAAACTTAATTGCGTCGGCATGCCCAACTTAAGATGGATGTAACACCTCTGACACGTACTCACACCTTCTGCTACCCTGCTACCTGAGGTTTTCATCCACCAGTAAGCAACTCGCACATCCTGCATGATCACGACTAACGAGTCGTGACACCTAGCTCCATAAAAGTGTTCATAGCGCATTGATTCAAACCCAGTCTTGAGCCGTAAAGTCCTAGTCGTGATTGTGGCCCAACGTGGTGTGGATACCAATAGAGATACCATATGTTTGGTGTTGTGGAGTAGCTGGACAAACACAAATAGATCAACAAGTTTGTGACTTGATCATGTTCTTTACAGTTATTCGGTGTTTTACGAGGTAAACATTTGCATTTCCTTCTTTTGTTGTATGTATAGATTCTTTACATGGATCTTGGTAGTTGATAATGTGTAAAATTTTAAAAAATTTCGCTGTTTTTGCTGCACGTTATCCAACAAGAGCTACCCAGCAATGCATTGACTTGGTTCTTGGGGGTCGTTTTCCGAATCTTCCTAATTATCTAATGAGTCCAATAATTGTTTCAAGACTGATCTTTGAATGGTATATCACTAAATTTGAGTTAGGTCGGGAGATGAGTGGAATATCATTTTCAAGACTAGAGATGGATTGTTTGAGTGGTTGGTAATGCCTTCTAGGTTAACTAATGCTCTTAGCACTTTCATGAGATTGGTGAATCAGGTGCTCAAACCTTTCACCGGCAAGTTTGTGGTGGTGTATTTTGATAACATACTTATTTACCAATAAGTCAAAAAAGAGCACTTAGATCACCAGAGAAGTGTGTTCAAAGTATTGAGAGAAAATAAATTGTATGCCAACTTGAAAAAAAGTATATTTTCATGTCTGAAACATTTTGTTGTTCCTTGGCTTCATCATGGGTAAGGATGGAGTGAAAGTTGATGATGAGAAAGTGAGGGCTGTCAAGGATTTGCCTACACCTAAGAATGTTTGGAATGTAAGAAGCTTCCACGTTCTAGCCAAAATTCTATATGCATTTTATACTAAATTTCAGTAGCATTGTGGCTCCAATTACTAAGTGCTTAAAGAAGGGAAAGTTCAAATGGGCAGAGGGGGAAAGGAATAAGAGCTATCAAATAAAGTTATGCACTGCGCTTGTCTTAGCTATACCTAATTTTGAAAAATTATTTGA